>VRLP01005394.1:0-35000 GCA_009660295.1 Lophius piscatorius | reverse complement strand
ATTTAACAATGACTGAACACTTTGGGTTCCATCAGAGAACATTTACAGCCAGAAGAAATATGTAGTTACCAGTGATGCACTGACCACTTGATTGCTCATCTCCGTAGCGTTTGTGAGAGGGAGCGTAGAGGAACATGATGGCAAAGACGTACAGATTCCACATGCCGTAGATGCCAGTGAAGAAAGCACTGTTCACCTGCACCTTGTGTTCTCCCAATTGCCAGTGGACCTCATTCACCTGTTCTCACACAAAAGAGATAAACATGCCTTTATGGGAACTTGTCAACAGTTAACTCCTGAATGACCCCAGCTGTGGAGGATATGACGTCAGTTTTCATGACATCATGACACTCACCTGACTGATGATGAAAAAAATGACAGTCATGGCTGCGCAGGCCAGCGTGACCAGCATGAGGAACTTAAACCTAAAAATCAGACCCTAAAGGGTGATACAGAGGATGAGTTGGTAATTATTTTTTTTAAATCAACATCATTGATGTGGCAGTGACATCCAACACTGAAATACCTGAATCGAGTGGACACACACCTCATAGTGAAGACGTCTGGCCTTGGACATGGCAGGCAGGGACATCCTCTTGCCACTGATGTTGCGGAAGACTTGGAAAACCATGAAGCAGAGGAAGAGGAAGTAGAGACAGGCACAGATCCCCGCCACAATTAAGAATGCCATCTGAGACAACAGCTGTCAAGGAAATAACTTAATACCAGAGTGGTGGTACATATATGCAAGATGTAATCATCTAAATTAAAGAGCCAGCAAGTACACTTGTGTATTTTAATTATAAATACTAGTAAGTAAAAAGGTTGTTTCCCAAGCAAAGCATGTAAGATTATATTCCAATCAGCCATAATATTATAACCTACGATGTGATCTCATTATGCAAGCAACTGTCCGTAGGTGGGAAATAACAGGCAGCAAGTCAACTTTTTTTTATCTGAAATTGATTTGTCAGAAGTAGGATGAGTGGATAAGCATAAGGACCAGGCCAAATTTGACAAGGGCAAAACTGTGATATCCAGACCATTGGAACAGAGTATCTCCAAGTCTGCAGGTTTTGTTGTGTGTTCCCAGTATGCAGTGGTCAGTACAGTGGTTAGGCACAAGATGCAGAAAAAGGGTTCATGCTGTTTCTGACAGGTGTCAGAACACACAGTGCATCAGAGCCTGCTGCACATGGGGCTGTGTAGCTTCAGACCAGTCAGAGCGTCCATGCTGACCCCTGTGCACTGCCTGAAGGGCCTTCAGTGGGCAAGTCTGTGTCAGAAATTGACCATGGAGCAGCCTGGTCTGATGAATCACGTTTTCTGTTACATCATTTGGTCAGCTGGGCGTGTGTGCATTGCTAAAATAGGGAATAGGTGGCAGGAGGATGCACTATGGAAGAAGGCATGCCAAGTGGGGCAGTGCAATGCTGTGGACAAAGTATTGCTGAGAAACCTTGGCTCCAGCCATTCAGGTGGTTGTAAGTAAGACACTTACCATCTAGCTTAACAATGTTGCAGTCCATGTGCACCCCTTCAAGTAAATTGAGCTCCCTAAAGGCAGCGGCCTCTATGCTTCAGGCCACACTGCAAAATGGTTAGGAAATGGATTGGGGAACTCGACAATGAGTTCTAGGTGTCGCCACCAAATTCCCCTGTTTCAATCAAACTGAGCATCTATGGGATGTGCTGGATAAACAAGTCCAATCCATGGGGAACCCTACCTCACAACTTAGAGGACATCAAGGATCTGGTACTAATATCTTGGTACCAGAGACCACAGCCTTCACCTTCAGAGGTCCTGTGGAGTCCAAGACTCTAACGGTTACGGCTTGTTGGTGTATAATGTACATGCTGCAGACTGGAAATAAGCATGTACATGGAGAGAAAATTAAATTTGGCACATATTTCCAGTAATATGTGCTTGAATCTACACTAAAAACAGTCAATCGGAAATGATTTTAATGCATTGTGTTTCTCATTATTAGAAGGGCACAGCAGAAACATTGTAAATGGTGGGCCGCATTTAGATTTGGTAATCCTGGTTAAAGACACTGCAGTAGTTCTCTTCAAACCAAGAGTCAGGAACACTGAGCACACTTTATTCCTTGATCTCCTGTTTATCACAGGGGAGAAAGAAACACAGTATGTCTGCCAGATGTTAATCAAGAGGTATGCTGATAAATCTTGCATTGCTCCGGCTGGCAAGGAAACCAAACCAGTGCGTATGAAACACCATCATTCTGAGACCCCGGGCAAGGGCTTCACATATGGCATTACTGAATTATTTCTCGTCTCATTAGTCTAGAGATCAGTTTCCTGTTCAGGCTGAATTTACCTGGAAAATGTGTCACAAATAACAAATCAATAAATTAAGTCATAGTAACCCAAGCCTGAAATTGGTGGCTAATACTTAAGAGACAGATAGAAGGTAAAAGATACAGCAAGCTCCGTTCCGACGTCAGATGCCCAGATGCTGTAGAAGGGGTTCGTCAGCTGGACGCCTCTGGCCAAAAATAATGACAAAATTATATTTCCTCTCTTTAGTGCGCCACAGTATTTAATTTCAGACAATAGTGGCACCCAGTAGCGGTAAAAACTGATTACATACTGAACCCAGCATGAAAATACAACTAAAGGAGTAGGATCTAATTACACAGGATTCCTTATGATAAATATAAGCAAGTTTCCTGTTCTGAATATCAGGCAAAAACAAGCCTTGGCTCACCTCTCACACATGTCAAAGATGAAGAGGCAGAAGGAGCCAAACACGATGGGTATCACTTGTTTCCAGTAAACGGAGAAACGGTTCCTCTCTGTCTGATCCTGAGAGAAAACCACAAAATTAACTTAAAGATGGGATACACCAATACATTTTATAGCTCACATACGCAACAACAAGTTCATCCATACCCAAATCCTCTTTGATCCCAGTCGATGTGTGTACTATTCCTGTCATTAAGCCAAAATAGGCAATATTTAATAGCTTTAATTGTTTATTTCAGGGTATCTGTATTAAATTAGTTCACCGGGCTACTGTGTCAGGTAAAAATACACAAGTTGTGACAAACTATAGCAAACATCACTGCATTGTTAAATGTTGGTCCAGATTTATGTCCGTATAAATCTTTGGCTTTGTAATGTAGTGTGGTTATAATCCAAACAACGCACTTCATAGTTGATCCACTCCGGGATGAGTGGCTCTGTTGGAAATCTGTGCAAATAGGATGGGTGTAAACGCAGCAAATATATACATACACATATATATACATACACATATATATACAAACATACATACATACACATATACACACACACACACACACACACACCTCAAAACCTCTGCCTCTCTGTTCTCCATATTCCTGCTCACCAAAACTTTTCCCTGCTGCCCACAATTTTGTTCTTGATGTCAAGATTGTGGTTCTGTGGCTCATTGCAGACTTTGGAGTATTTCTTTAAATCAGGACATTATACAAAAAACTCCTTACAATTTTGAATATGTCAAAATAACATTTTCAAACATTATAATAACGTAAAAGACTTTCAATTTTCTTTTGACAGCGAAGCCAAGGTGTCTTTTCGGAAGCTGGGCTGTTGGGATTCTACATCCCTAATGATTTAATTGCAAATAAGCAAACTCATGAAACCACAATTGGAAAATATGAAAATAGCAATAATTGCCAAAAATCTACGCGTTAAAGTTCAGGAACAGATAGTTCAACACATGACACTGTTCATTGTATTGACTGCTCTCTCGCCCTTATCTGCGGTAGCGTGCTGGGCCTACAAGAGAGTCACACCTCGGAGAGGAGAGCTGAAAAGCTCACAGTTCATGAATGTTTACTTAAAGCGTTGGAATAATAAAGACTGTTTCCTGAAACTAGGGTGTGTGCCAGCGAGAGCAGCATCTAGTGCTACAAACCTTAATGTTGATTGATGGTTTATCTAGGAAGAAGTAATTTAACACAGTTTTGTGTAAGAAGTAGAGTTCAGCCATGCAAATGACAAGTGGCGTACAACCAACCACAAGCAGACTTTACGGTCTTGCGTGTTTGTTGTTCAGAGCCCATGCTGCAAACAATTCCTCGACAAAAATAATAGCCAGATAAGATGGAAAAAATCTCTCTCAAGAAAACAACTTACTTTTACTGGTGTCAGTAGTAACTGATAATGGTAACATTTTATTATTATTTATTATTATTAAAGATTGTTGTAAATTCTACCTTAGATCTTTTCAACAGCATAAAGACGCATTTAGTGTCATAATTGCATTTCACACATAGAACGGCCGCTATTTACAAAGAGTCTCGCAAATAAAAAAAATAATAAGATGATAAATGCACAATATTTAACATATAAACCCAGAGCAGTGTCTCGTTTTGAATACGAAATATGCAATGGAGAAGATGACCTGCCTTCAGATTCAATTTAAAATAACATATCCTTGGAAAGAAATAATGAATAAAATGAGGAAAATATAGCTAAATAGTAAAGTAAGATGCCTATCCACTTATTGTTAATTTATGTTCAAGTTTGGTTAAGCTTGAATGAAAGGTTTTGGAGACATGCTTGAGACAAAATTAACACGATGAAGAATCAGAAATTCACAGAACTTCAAAAAAAATAAAATAAATGGATTGACAGACATTCTTAAAAAATATATTTCCCCATAATTTTTATGCCAAGGGATAAAAGTCCAAATGGTGAAAATGTTTAAAAGTACGTCCTGTGTGGCTTTGTGTTGTGTAATTATGAGACGCACACCTTTAGATCCCCTACAGGGCATGAGTGCAATGTCATAATTTTAAAAGATTTAATTAAAAAAAAATAGAATTTTAGCACATTTATGTAGAAATCCAGTGGTAACATTATAAGATGGCGAGCAAAATACTTAACTGCATTAGCACTGAACAACAGATATCCTACTTAGCAGGCAAATCTGAGCACCAGTCAGGAAACTCTCAAACATGAAGCAAAGAATCCTGTGTACGTTACCATGAGGTGCTCCCCACAGAAAATGATCCAGAAGGAGAGCAGCATTGAGTAGAAGATGCCCTGCCTGATGTCTCCAAAAAGCAACATCCAGGTCCAGTTGAAGCCGATAGAAAACCACTCTACTGGGATGTTGATGAACGTCATGGAGATTCCTAGAGCAAGGATTACCCTGATGGAGAAAAAAAACAAAACAGCATTTAAACCATGATGTATTGTCTTTTTACATCAGAGTTTAAGTATTAAAGGTCAACCAATAGTGGCTTTCCAACAGAGACATTATAGACTGTAGCAGAAAAAAAAATCTTAGTCAAATAATCAGCCAACTTTAGGCAAAAGGAAAAAAAAAACACACTATTGGAATGCACAATAGGAACTGGATTAAACTTAAATTTTTAATACACATAAATGAAATAAATCTGGATCTCTGAATGTAAAACTCATTTAAACTGATCAAACTATACTTAACGTGTCTACCTCCAAGCATAATTTGAGCATTTGTGGCACTATAAATCCCCACTATGCATTTTTTATGAAATTATATTTGGATATACAGTATTTATTGAATTTCTTGAGCAAATGCCCTCATGCTAATATGATCAACAAAGATACGTTAATCAAACAAACTACAAACCAATGGGGAACAATTTTTTGTAATAAGAAAAATATAAATTGTTCAGCTGTTCTGGTATATTTAATTTAGGGTCACTTTAACTGGTTCAACCCTTCTGCTACACACAATCAGAGTTTCAGAGCGAGGCTACATCTGCATCTGCTGAAGGAACCTCATTAATTAGGTTCTGGGACATTATTGATTAGATTACCCATTCAGCTACATGCACACTGTGTCCCCACTTAGCCTTCCACGTCTACATAATTCATAACCTTCCCAAACAAAATGTTATTACAACCACCCTCTCACAACCTTTAAAAAATAAATTAAAAACAATCAGCCTACAAAACAACACAGGAGAGCTCATCTTGTGAGAGTCTACAGCCAGTTGCTGCACGCCACCCGCCGAGGAAAGGCTTATAATAAACAGACAGGTAAAGGGCAAAAGAGAGCTACAGAGAACAGGGGCAGAAGAGAACAGTAATGGGAAAGAATATGCATCCAAACATTTGTTTCACAAATGCTGAAGTAATGGGATACAGCTATTTAGCTGCAAACGACCCGTCAGTCATGTTCTACATCGTGCAACCACATTTGAGCGGTATGCAGAGAATGTGTACAGATCAACAACACAAACAGACCTGAGACTGGTATCTATCAGTGTGTGTGTGCGCGCGCGTGCGTGCGTGTGTCTAAAAAAAGACAAAGGGCTCTGCTTAAAATCTAACCCTAATGGGATGGAGGCTCTAAATACAAATTTTTTACATAGGATCTTTTGACATTGGATAGCAAGAAAAGCACAGTTTTACGAATAACCTGTGTTCCATTTCCTATTTCTGTTCCGGCTCACTTGCCAACGTGTAAAGCTGAACAGCGCCATCATTAATTCCACTTCCTGCCATGACATGAAGCAATGTTGGCACCGAACGTGTCATTTTAACAAATTTACATTTTTTTCCAAATTGGAATTGATGGAGGTTTAAATGTAAAATCTAATTTTATGCCTTCTATCATCCTCGGCTTTCTTTCCCATTGAGGTGTCTGTTCTGTGGTCAGCGGAGTTCTGACGTTTATCGTTCTGACACATCTGAGGACTGGCATGACAGGAGACTCTGGTACAGCTTTTGCACACACAAATGGGGTACGAGTCGCACTTCTTTAAACTCAGCTGGCCATTTTGGAATAAGAGCTCTGAGCCGGAAAATGTAGCGAGAAGGCGAGACACACCGAGTGTGCCTGTGTGTCTGTGTTTGTGTGGTGTTTCAGCAAGCTGGTGTGCATGTCCTGAATGTGTGCGCATGCAGCATGTGTCGCTTGAGTGCTATCTTGCAGATTTTGTAACCCATTTCACGCTTTGTGCTTCTTGTGGCACAGAACACCGCCTCTTACTGATCCGTCTTCCCAGCACCGTCGGGGGTTAGACAAACACTGGGTTCTGAGCAGAGCTTCAACTTTACCCAGCATGGAGTTCAAACTATCTGCTTCAAGAAGGACTGCTTGGATTTGCTGCTCCAACCTTCACTGGGTTTGGTTAAGGAATGAACACAACGCAAATATAGTGGTATCAGCTATTTTTATATTTGAAGAGGAAATCTGGCTTTATTTCTTTATATGTTTTAAATCAAGTAACTAAATGCTGATTTTTTTTTTACACCACTTTGCTCACAGATCAACATGCATTTACATGTGTGACTTCCTGATGGTTTGGGATACATTTCCCTTCATAGAAGCCCTCCGATCTCAGTGACCTTCACTGCTTAGCATATCTTACTTTCATCCATACTTAGTGCATTCATCCATCACACTCATCCATCACACATACTGAAGCAGAGCCAGCACAACTTTTAATGAAACTGCTGGATCATGATTGTCTTGTAACAAGCATTATTCACTGTAAGTGTAAAACATAAGCTCTCACTTGTAGGCATTATTCATCTGAGGATGGTTGGTCCAGCAGAATTATTATGATGCCAAGGGATAAAATTCTTGAAGAATAATAAACATGGTTGTTTTATGACAATGTTAAACAGAGGGCAACGCGTGGGTACAGTTGGCTTACTTCTCCAGCAGCACAGGGGGTCTGCTCATCAGGGTGATCCTCCTCCAGTACCAGATCATGATGATGAGGATGCTGGGTGTAAGGAACGTCTTCATGGCAAACCAAACTTTAGTGAAGCCTCCATTCTGGTGGATGCTCTAGAAGGAGAAACAAACCACTAACAGCATGAAATATTTATGCTGATAATGTTTTTGGTATTGGCAAACAAGGACTCAGGCTACAGGCAGACCCATAACACTCAATGGCTGACAGGGCTCACTGATGAAATAGGGACCCTCTCAAAGTTCTCAATGTGGGGTCAGCGGTGAACCATAGCCAGGAAGTCCGTAAAAAAATTAACAAACTATAAAATTGCACTGCATTATAAAAAAACAGAATGGCAGGAGGATGCAGAGGTCTCTGTGTATGCTTACTAATCTCTGCTCTTATCATCATAATCTTCATTTCTCAACCTAATTAACCGCAAGACAATTTAAATAAATTTAGTTCGGCTGAAGCCTTTGTAGTTCGCTTTTTCTTTAGAAACTTGTTCATTAATATCAATTATTTACAGGTGTTTTTAGATGTAATAGCTTCTTTAACTTAACAGTTAGCGATGGGTTCTCCCCCTTCTCAGCTGCTCGGTCCTCCTCAGTGCGCCAGAAATCCAGTTAGTCCCCTGCCTCCTTTAGTGATAACTGTTCACGTACTAAATGCAACTTGTTATTTGATACGTTGGAGACTGGGATTAGTGAATTTGGAGATGTGGCTTCGCACCAACAAAAGAAAACCATTAGCTGCAGTAGTTAGCCAGGCCATTGTAGCTAGTGCGGGCTGACCTAGCGTAGCTCCTGCTAGCTTCAGCTTTCCCCGAGCAGCTGGGAAACTATCTTATCTATGTTTTCCCCAGTTTTTTTTGTACAGTCATTGCTGGACAGGTCGTTTCTGTTATGGTGTCAGATATAACCAATCACTGTGGACAAACATCCCACCCTAATTCTCTTTTGTTCCCTTGCTCGCTTGTCCAGTTTTCATATGGTCAATTCATCTTTCATCAAAACAAGATGTACCGAAGACATAATAATGTCAACACTCAATTCAGTTACATGGAATGTACATAGCATTCATCATCAATCCAAAAAACACTGAAACCACCAATAATCTCAGAAACATACTAAAGTAACTCAGAATAACAATTCCTTAAAATTAAACAATAAAAATATTCTCACTGATGGAGGGGTTAAGAAAAGTATCTCCCCTGTAAGGAGTCCGCGATTCAAAAGATTTTAAGAAGCACTGCTCTTAAAATCTGAGAAGGAGTCTGAGAAGCATGGGTCAACACTGAACCAAAGCAAAAAGATTTATACACACACACACACACAGGTCTCAATCAGATGCCAACTTACCACTAAATGAATGTCTCTTATTTCTCCAATCCCCACATTGACCTTCTTACGCTCGTTAACAGGTAGGCGGATGTTGAGTAGATAGTACTTGTGCGCTACACTGCCAAGTTCCATGAACGGCAGCAGGTCACACTCATAGTAACGTCCCTCATTGTCAAAGGTCTGGAAAAACCAACAGTGAAACATCAAATCTGGTTTAAGACACAATGATATGCTGATAACAGATATACCTCAAAATGTCTTTAGTAATATTAAAAACGCACAGTCCAGAGACTTTTAGTCCAGCTTAACAACGAGACATGCATCTTTTTATGAAGGAACATGCTTTAGTGTCCAGCTGCAACTCTTACCAAACTACCCTCATCCTAGGTTACAAATCCAATGTATGCAAACTATTATTGCTATTATCACTTAAAACTCAGAATTATAAATGCAGCATTGTGGCGCAACAAATATTCCCAGACCAACAAATCATGTAAGCTTATATGGACTAGAACAAAACTTACATCATTATCCTTTTAATTTTATCTAAATAACTATTAAAAATGACTACCTGATCTACCTAGCCTCAAGCTTGTTCTTGAAAACGCCTGATATTCAAGAACAAGACTGGAGACTTTGCCAAAATTTCATTGCAATTAGATGTCTTCTAAAAGACAAGGAACAGTGAGTGTCGCTTCCATACCTTGGCAATATTGAAGTGGCACTTGAGCTTCCTCTGTTCAAAAGAGTGAGCCATCTCTGTCCACTCGCTGATCGTGTCGTCTCTGTAAGCCAGTCCCACGTCAACAGTGGCCAGCGCGCCATCCTCTGGAATTAATTTAAGCAGCAACAATTCACTTTCAGATCAGTTCAATCATTTAATTGACAAAGTTATTTAATTTAGACGTCAGCTGGCACCAAAATTGATGGATAAATTAAAATAATGACTGCAGAGTACAGAAAGTATGTCTTCCAAAATGGAAAAATACACAAATCTATATATTCATATTAGTCCATAGTTAAATACCTATTTTTCCCCCCCGACTCTAAACTTGGGGCAGTAATTTTTCTTGTGATGGAATAAAATTGAGTCCTGACGACAGACATCCATGGCCCTTTAATTACTAGACCTTCAAAGTGACGACACAGGGAGACGTTCTCCCACTGCAATCTTCAGATGATATGTGCTCCAACACAAAGGAAATAAGCGTGACAGTTTATTCATTTCAGTCCTGAAGAATCTCAGCTTCATTGCGGGAGTTCTACCGGAAACCATCAGAGCAGCTTTTCTGTTCATTTGAAAATTCTGTCTTTTAGGACGTGAGCAAGTGAGATTAACTGGTTTATTTCTCAGCGTGTGAACATATTCCCCCAGTTCTGCATCGTGGGCCAAATCTGAGTCTCTTCCTAGTTGACATTATCTCAAACAAGACCTTGAGTTGGCGTCCGACAGCCCGGCGAATCCAACAAAACATCCAAAGCCAAGCTATTAAAACTGCATCTTTAGATCACGTTACACAGCCAAGTGTTCTCTCCTCCAGCCCTCCAGAGTGCCTCTTGTGCCGTTATGAAACAAGCTGGAATGAAGAGAAAGAAACCCAGTGGCCTGTGCTGTGAAAAAGAAGAGAAAAAAAAGTGGAGGGGGAGAGGGAACCAGATGAGAACTGGCAGTGATTGTCTCTGTAATACCCTTTACTCCGCCTTTGGACGAGCCAGACACCCTCAGATGTCGGCTCACTTCATGCTAACATTCCACTGCAGACCAGTGGCCATCGCTACGGAAACTAAGCCTCTTCAACAGCTGTGTTGTTGCTGGACCCAGACCAAAGGGTGCTTGGAGTCCGGGTGGAGTGGGGTAGATGGGTGCAGTGTGTCTCTTCTCCAAAACCAAAATTATTACCCAGATAAGGTAAACAAGATGGCCTTGGCTTCATTTGCCATATAGCCATGGAACAGTTTACGCCCTATCTTTGACACAAAGTTTTCTCGCCAAATTTTCAATAGATATATGGGAGTCATTTGGTTTATCCTCCACGGATTTTGGAGGTTGAGATTATTAACATTTTATGCCGATGAATTGTTTTGAGATAATAGGATCAGCATCAAGTTTGTTTTAGGATTGCCTACGAATTAATTGAATGAAGAAAACCTTTAACAACTGCAATCCAAGACTATATTTTTTTTTAACCAGAAAAAAAGTTTTTTGGCAAAATGTTTTGCACTAAGATTATTATCTGATCATAATTTCTTAGAGAAAAAAATATCAGAAACCAACAATGACCACAACAATCTTCAAGCTTGCTACATGTGGATAGCCTTTAAGTTCATCAGTGTATGGCTGGATCTCATTTTGCAATAAATAGGTGACATCTGGCGGAAGGATCTGGCTCTTTTTTCAGACCTTGAGGGTAAGTTAGCAGAAAGAGATCTTTAAACAATTCATGAAAACATGCCCGAGTTGTTTAAAGATCGAATCCTACTTTGCCAGTACTGAGCGAGAACCCAGTACTCAGTGTGTGCAGCATCCACAGCACACACACCTCCTCACAGCACCTCCTGTACCTCAGAGAGATAAAAATCTGGCAACGTCTCTAGCATCTGGCAGAAAGACTCATCTATGTTTCAGGATGATTCACTGACTAGTCTGTGTGGCAGCCAGGCAATAAACAACCCACAGCCCTGAAAACATTTCTGCCGAGGATGTGAGACAACAAGATAGGATAATGAGTAGGCTACTGATGTTACAATTGTACCTTGCTTAGATAATCCTTTCCAGAGAGGCTAGGTAATAGATTACACTACAGTCTTCCAAAAGATTTGTGCTGTACAGAATGATCTATCCTGAGCATCTTTGTTTTTGTGAGGATTACAGATTATCATAACGGTGGATTTGTATCCAGGTTTATGAGTACCTGGATTTTAAAATATAAAGCTCAAGTTGACATTAACCTGAATGTATATATTCTAATACATGGTGCAATTCTCACTCTCTCCTGGTGAGAAGGAGTTCACAAAGACATTCTCATCCCATCTTTCAGGATTCCAAGCCCCCTACCAGGACATAAACCCCGCTTTCTTCAATATACAAGTCTACTCTCTCCCCCTCCCCCTTTCTTCCACCTCAAGCAAGGACATGCTGTGGGTCTTCTATCCACTGTTACTTCACAGCAACAGCGCCGTTTCATTCTGTGCAGGGATTCAAAATGGGTTAGAGTAAATTTGCTTTTGGAGTTTCCCCACCGTGCTAGAAGAAGAAGTGTTCAGCAGGCGGGTGAATGGCAAGATCTCACACTATTTATGGAGCTATATGGTCTCCAACATTCTCTTCGGCTGTTATTCAGCTCATGATCTCCAACCAAAAGAGCTTGAATATCATGAAGAAAAGCTGTACCACATAGCAGAAATCATTAAACATGCTATTATTCCAAACTGCCGCAGTGTAAAATGTATAAATCCACTAAAGTGAGATGGCTTTTTTATCCAGAATGGATGTACTCATTTGGTTTAAGATCACGTGATGGTATAACACTTCTCATTGCTCAGAGACAAACAACGAAAAACACAAGTTCAGATTACCTCTCTACGTATATTTGTCTGATGGCTGTCTGACAACACCACATACAAAAGCCCCCCAGAGTCTTTAGAGAACAAGCAGCAGGACATCCATCATTGTTAGCTGCCTTTCAATGTAACAGAAATCCAATCTACTGACGCCATTAGGGTGATAGACCGATATAAAAGCACCAAACAGCAGCCTTTTACCACAAATTGAAGGGATAACTCGTAGAAGTGAAACGACTCTGCACTTGGATTCGTGAGTGATTAGATGTGACTACGGAGTTCAATATTTAAGATGCAAGCTTGGTCACACTGCACATCTGCAAATATTTGTATCCAGATTGTGAAGAAATGACAGAAGAAAAATAACCTTAGAGACTGGAAATAAAATGTAGCACAAAAGAAGTGAAGTAGAGAAATAAGAAGAGAAATGTAACACACCGTGACCGCACACGATTTAAATAAATGATACAATTATTAAGCTGTTTACCATAACCTACTTGACTCTAGGTTAGCCTAGCTAGACATGGCAAGCATATACACAAGACAATACAACGATTCCTCCCTCTGATAGACCGTCACGTTGTGGAGGAGAAACAGTAACCGTTTTGTCCTCAGCCTTAAACTCGTAAGCCTCATTTCTCACCAATCTGGTTGTACAGCTTGAACGCAATGTCAAACTGCAGGATGACCAGCACGAACTGGAACCAGGGGCTCATCTCCTTGTTAGGCAGAGGAATGTGGGCAGCAAAAACAATGTTGTTGGCCTCAATCTTCTGGGCCACGGCCTCATCAAAGCTCCGGATCCTATCGCATTGGTTAGGTCCCCAAGGCATGAACCATTTGGTTTCCTGTCGGTGCTTGGTTGTGTCCACACACTTTGTGGCCAGGTAGTGGGCCGCGGTGGTGGGGCTGGGAGCTGGTGAGACACAGGCAAATGGGAGAGATGTTAGGACTCAGTGTCACATTGAAATAAGATGTTAGGACTGAGTGTCACATTGAAATAAAGAGGCAAAGTGTTTCAACTTCGTGACGAGCCAATCAGAAGAATATTGCACACCAAACTTTGCATTAAAATTAAAAATTTATATAAATAAATCTGGAAGCCTCTGGAAGAAACAGCACATGAACATTATTAATATCTTAGCAACCACAAGTAAAAGTCAACAGGTTGGTTTTAAGCCAAGGCAGGTCAAACACTTTGCCAGTTAGTTTTAACAATGTTTAGAGAGTCTGTCAGTGTCTCTGTCTCTCTCAAAAATTCCCAAAAGCCCTCAGGCACCAATTACACTGTTTAAGCATTGACATTCATGAGATCGACAACGCTAGTGTTTGTAGTCTCAACTCACAGGATTTTATTAGTGCTTGGGAAAAGATGTGGTCTCCTGTGGGTAAAAACTGGAGTTCTGGTGAGAACATCAGACGGTCGGGAGTCAAAGTGTAGCCTGAAGACAAAGAGCTAAACTCACAGGGGGGGTTTATTAGCATCACATAGCGAGTGGATGTCAGAAATCTGTGTGGCCAGCCTGTTTGATATCTGTGAGCAAGGATTTCCCCTCTAGTCCTCTAAGTACAGCATGGGGTTCAGCCATTTTTGCATCACCTGCACTAAGAAAGCATTTAAACCACTTCACTTTGATGCAGCCATAACTCACATTGCAGTCAGTAAGAAATCCGTAGAGTTATACCCGATATTTTACATTTGACGTGTTGGTAGTGCTGCACAGCTCTCAAAATTGGGTCAGACAGACATTCCTTGAGGAGACAATGAAACGGGACTGCATTTTAGAATATTTTTCTTTATTCCTTTTCGACAAAGACCGACCAGAACAAGGATAAATTAGAAGAAGCTAGGTTAAGTTTTAGAATCGAAGTCTATTGAATCCGAGGTCAGTACGATCCATCTTTTCATTCATTTAAATCCAGGGAAATCAAGAAATAAAGTCACCTGTATTGTTCACATCAGTAAATACAAGATGCTTGTTTCTCATTTAAAGAAATATTACTGTCAAGGAAGATTTGACATTAAGACATTGCAGTGCAATTATGCCAATATGTAACTTAAATGTGTTCTACTTTAGCAACTAAGGCTAAACTTTAAGCCACTGATGGGCTGGCAAGAGCAGGAAAGCCAATTATTTACAAGTGTGGTATATATAGAGGCTGATTAAACTCAAGAAACACAGGTGTTCCTTGATTTGGTGACAATTAAAGACCCCTCAGAAATGTACAGCTGTGTAGCATAGCTCATGTCTTGAGTTTACAGGAAGCATGTACGCCCTTACCCTTGAATTGAATGTTCATCTCATCAACATGTCACAACGACCCACCATGTGTAACTACATGAGTTCAGGACCTCCGGCTTCTCTCCCTGAAGGGTCGTCCACCAATGTTGTGAATAATCATGAGCTATATAGAAAGACTGACCCTGAAATCCAAGTCCTCTGCCGTAACCGTAACAGGTATTACTCTCCTTTATGGAGAGTTGAACCTCCAAAGAATCACAAAACTTCACCATCTTTGGTGACATTAGCAGAGCATTTTTACAATCCCTGGCTAACCATTCAACAGTAGCTGCTTGTATGTTTAGTCCAACCTGAAACCAACTGTATGACAACAGTATGGAGAAAACGGACACTGTGGTAGTGATAACGTATGGGAAAGAGCCATGAGAAGGCAAGTAAGAAATTGCTTAGTGGTAAAAGACGCCACTTCAGTGTATGGTTAATTTAATCTGAACAAATAGATTGGGTTTTAGAGGCCTGCCATGGGTTTTAGAGGCCTGCCATGGGTTTTAGAGGCCTGCCATGGAACAAAGGAAATGCAGACAGCTGCTCAGAGCTGTTGCAATCCAGAAATCCAACAGCATTATTTGCCAGGAATTGATAATAAAAAACCGTTTCCTCTTTTTCTATGTATAGGGCAGACTTCAAGTCCCACAATCAGCCTCCAAAAAAATTTAAATAATAAGGATGGGGGATATAGCTGTATGTTTCAGACCACACTAAGCGTATACACTGCAGTATATTTATATTTTGTATTCTATATATTTAATTATTAGATCAAACCCTATAATGCCTATAAACCCTGCTCACCCATTTGGTTAATCACATTTTGAGTCAGTATTTCTTGTCAAAAAATGTGTGACACTTGACCAAACCTTTTAGTAGTATGATCCAGTGGCAGCATGAATATGCTAGAGAGTAAAGGCCCACGGATGGAGCCCTGGGGTACACCACAGGTCAAAGGGGCCACCAAGGAGGAGCCATTAACCAACAATTTTTCAATAAAACACAAAAATTTTATGATTAAATCATTTTATGAATCTATTTTAGCTTTTTAAAAACATACTTTACCAAACAATTTGTCATGTTATGGTAAATCTAGAGTGACTAGGATATAGAATGAATGAAATGACCCGAATAAATAAAATATGCAAAAAAATAATTCTTGGCAAAGACATTAAATTACATTTATTTGATGAGATGTAGCTCAGTGGCCGTCTCCCAATCGGAAGGTAGCCGGTTCGAGTCCCAAATCTTGTCGTAGGGTTCTTGAGCAAGACCCTGAAACCCTAGTTCCCCGGGCGCTTCAAAGGGGCCGCCCACTGCTCCCTCAGGGATGAGTCAAATGCAGAGAAATAATTTCATTATGTTGTGCTGTGTATGGCTTTATGTGATCAATAAAAGGAATTTTTCTTATTATTAAAGGGTTAATAAAAATTATAATAATTTTACTACAAACAGCATCCCACATTTTTCTAGCTGTAAGCTCTGCAGCACTGCAGAGCCATTAAATTTTAAATCCAAAAAAAGCCGAGGAGAAAAAAGCCGAGATCTGAATACCTAAAGCCATATGTGACACATGCAGGCAAACTCCACAAGCTCTAATTACATATTAGGGCACTAGTGGGAAGTCCTGAAGCATTGAGGTGAACATCAAAGCTCCAGATTCAGCTCATGATAAGGATTAGCATACATCCAAGAAGACCAAAAGCTGGTACTGTGATCAAAAAGATCAACAACTCCTTAGAAGGAATATATTTAGCTTGGACTTCGCAGAAATTTCCATAGCTACAACAAAACTCTTAAAAAGGAATGAAGCAGAGCTGATTGTACCAGGAAACCAAAAGAAACATTTACACAACATTTTGGTAATGACACGCTGCATAAACATTCAACTGTGTGGGTTAACAGGTGTGTAAGAGTACATAACGAATCACAAGCAAACACAAAACAACATGACATAATAAACCCAGTTATCCGGAACTCCTTTGAGTTCAATCCCCTGTCTGACCCCGTGAGTCCATCAGCCCACCGGCTCCTCCAGTCTCCATTGCAGTGTGTCCAGAATAATGGCCGTCCCCTCAGCCTGCTGACCCCATGCCGTGTTCCTGAGTCTGTCGGGAAACAAGGGGAGAAAAACCCCTTTCTACTCAATTATCCCTGCCGCCCTCGGCCACCAAGCAAACACAAAGGAATCTGGCTTCATTAAAACTATCTCAGCCAGGAATGAATCAAACAAGCTAATTTATCAGCAGCCATGTGAGTGAGAGGGAGGCTGCAGGAAACACTGGACAGACTCCGGTTTGGGAGGAATGGATGGGTTCCGTCCGGAGAAAAAAAAAATCTCTCACATTAACTCAATTCCGATCAACTGTGCGTGTTTGTGAATGAGAGGGAAGATGTGAAGAAAGTTGACAGCAACTCTGATGCAGTCCTCAAGGCAAAACTGTAACTTTGACAGCAGTGTGTGTGTGTGTAATTTTATATTTTGTCTGTATGGCTAGAAATGAAAGTAGGGGGAAGGGGAGAGGTAGAAACATGAATGTTCTCCCTGTGAGGCCATGGGGATTTGTGAAGGATTCATGCAGGAGGAGAAGGAGTGAAAGGAAGGTAGAGATAGTGCCTGGGGCCCCACACAGTAGACAGACATTATATAGGGGAGGAGGGAGTGAGGAGGAGGAGGAGAGTGAGAACATTCGAGTTTGGATCAGAGGAGTGAGATCACACAAAGGTTGGATGAATTCCTGAGATTGTGAAATTATAATAAAGTGTAGACCAAGAAATGGAGGCATGTATTATGTAAACACCTTGACCCAAAGCTGTGAATAAGCTGAAGATGAAGTTTTTCACAGCTCAAAGTTGGCGCTGATCGTCTTCTCTTTCATGTTCAAACATGTTTGACGCTAACAACAGACGTTTAACTTTAAGCTTGGAGCTTTTGAACCGCTTAGAGGCGCTGTAATGTTTAGAAATTCGACACTATAGACGCGCAAAAATACAATGGAGAAAGAGAAGTGAAGATAAAAAAAAGGAATAAAAAATTTTAAAAAAGGGGAACTTACCAATTAAACCTCCGACCATGAACGCAAACGCCTGGAAGAGAAGCAGAGTAACTCCCATTATCACCAACTTTTTGGTGCTCATGTTCTCAATAATAGCCCCCGCCATGGCAAAGGAAAGGTTGGAGTGAAAATATCACAGCGATCCACAAACAATAATGTGGAGCAGAAACGTTGCATCAACGAACGAAGGAAAGCAGGCCCCCCTCTGCCGCTCAGTTCCTGCTCTCAACTTCGAAGGAGGAGGAAAAAAGAGGAGTCACATGACCGAGAAGCTGTGAGCTTTAAGTCCGAGCAGCGCCAGCAGCGCCAGGAGAGACCTGAGTGGAATCAGAAGCTGGAGACACAGGTTAGTGTCTCTGAATGCTTGTAATAGCCCATCCAGCCTGCAGGGCTATTTAAAGGGAGACTTTATGTTCAGTTCTCAATCACCACATCAACACATTGTCATCCAGAACCTATTCTTGACTTCCAGCAGGAATAGATGTGACGTTTCATGTCAACAACTAAATGAGAAGATAAACCTCTCACCAAAAGGTTTGCTTAAAGATTTTATCAGAGCCGTAACCAGGTATTTTAATAATGTAGGGGACCCAGCCCCCCCCCCCCCAAATAAATAGAATGTATTCATAAATTATTTACACTTTGCTCTAGATGTCCGATAGCATTGACGTCATTTGTATTCTCTCAGTAAAATCATTGAGGCATTTTTCTGAATTAACAACATTATTAAGTCCTTCTACATTGAAGAGGATCACATGCTACTCTTTGTCACATGAAAAGTGGAAGCGGACTAACAGAAAAGCGCAGAAGCCGTAATGCATTCTCTTGAGAATATTTTGCCCGTTTTTATTACTTAAATCTACTGCTTAAATGTGGTAAGGCACATTTTGAGTCACTGTTTCTTATTGAAAAATGTTTTCAACTTCATAATATGGCCCAGCGGCCGCATGTATAAGCTAAAGAGAAATGGGCAAAGGACGGAGCCCTGGGGGTCACCACAGGATAAGTGGGCCACTGAAGAGGAGACATTTAACATGGCGGCTGTAGATCAGTGGGGAGAGCGGCCGTCTCCTCATCGGAAGATCAGAAGATAGCAGGTTTGAGTTCCAGCAGGGTCTACTTGTCGTAGGTTCCTTCAGCAAGACCCTGAAACCCTTGCTCCCCGAGGGCTTCAAAGGGGCCGCCCACTGCTCCCTCAGGGAGGAGTCAAATGCAGAGATAATAGTTGCACTATGTTGTATTGTGTATGGCTGTATGTGATCAATTAAGGAAACAAAAAAAAACTGAGAAAGTTCTATTCAATAAAGTAGGATTTTCTTTGGGGCATGTTTTGACAGCAAGCTATTGTCTACCAGGATTTTCTGCAGTTTATCATTGGTTATTATGATTCTCTAGAGGATGTGATAAATTACTATGTGCTTCTGTACAAAATTGTCTATTGTGATTTTCTGCATCATATTGTCTAAAAGTTTTATATGGATATGGACAGAACCCTTCATGCATGTTCTGTCTTCATTTTCTTACGTGTTTGACAATAATGAAACCAAAAAGTGCCACTAAAACCATAGGAGGCAGTATAGCTATAAGGCACGTCTATATCGCAATGTATTTAAAGACCTCACAGATCACCACCTTTAACGTCACTGCACGCCGCTGCAGGAATGTTTCAGTGTCAAAGTAAAGGAAGCATGGAAGTACAGTATGTGAGAGCTGACGGATAAATGTTTGAAACAAACATAACTACTAGATGGAATATAAATGAGCCTTCACTATAATATTCTACAGTACATAATTGTTTCATGTGCTTCTACAGTAACAACTTACTCTCATTTTTTCCTGTATGACTGGTGGATTTTTTGACCCAATAGACAGTTTTCAACTCTGTAATAATATATTGTTATTTCTGTGGATAAACACAATAAATTAGCATGGGATGCCTGGTTTTGTTTTACAGTGTGTTGTACATGTCAATTCTCACAGAATGCTCATGAATCTTATACATTTTTCTGGTATTTATAGTCCCTACGGAAAATTTAATAGATTTCTTAGTGGAAAATACAGGGACTGTTTGTTATGAAATTGATAAAATGTCTTATTATTATTATTATTATATTCTGATTGTGTTGTACAAGCTGGCCAAGCATCCACAGTTGACTTCATGGCACATGGCACGTCTTTGAGATCCATTGGTTCTTCTTTATTTGATTAATGTAACCTTTTATGTATGTTTGATTTGTTTTTTCTAAGAAGTGTCTTAGAAGTTTAGTTCTTAGAAGCGTTTTTTCCACATCGTCAAGGTATTAAAAACACAGACCCAATTTGAGGTCACTTTTAACTCTCTATTTTAAAACATTGATCCACGTCTTAGTAAAGCGCAGATTTAGTGATAATTCAAAACATACAAGGTTATCTTAAAATTTGCTTAGATTCTTGTGAGTAGTCTTGAGTCTGAAAACATCATTCTTATAGACGACTGATGAAGCTCCTCATCAGTCATCTATAAGAAGATATATAACCCATCATTTTAAAAAGTTGAGGTTTGCAGAGATATTGACTCCTCCCAGTATGCCAACATCCCTGGCCTTGTGCTGTCCACATGCTGGAGGGGCTGTTAAGTTCTGAGGAGGCCAGCAATTATCCCCGACCTAACCATTGAAAACCTGCAGGTTGTTTAACTGAGTGAGACCAACAGCAAGAACACAAACTCACAAACACAGCAGCAAATCCAGGCAGCTCTAAATGAAGAGCAGCGCACCATCCCACAGAATGACTTCCAGAGGTTGTGCCAGTCCATGAGGAAGAGGAAGATTACTGCTGGAGCAGCTGCTGTTTGAGGATGGACTAATAACTGATGTGCAAAATATTGTATACTCTAGTTGTGGCGCTGTAGAAATGTGCGGTACTGTTTGGTGTCTTTTTGGTCTCTTTGTTTTGTCACTGAAAATTAAAAGGTTTTTAAGGAACAAAATGTGGGTTGTTATTCACATATATTTCCATCTTATCTTCTCCTCTCTAGCCCTCTCCTTCAGCGCCCCTACTCCGCCTGTCTCTATAGTCTCATCCCCTGTCTATCTTTTATATCTTATATCTTCTCTTTTTCTACTCAACTCTTCTCCGCAGCTATCCCATCATTTCCTTTCCTGACATGCATATTTTAATCATTTTCAGAATACTTCAAAAAAGCTTTTGCAACAGCAACATAACATCAACAGCAGAATAATACAAGATATCTTCATATTACATACATATTCATATTTATACTTTTTGATATGTTTGAAAGTAATGCAGTTCAACACACAGTTTGACATTCATTGCATTTAAACACAGCAGTTGAAAAATGCCGTCTGCTGGGATACAATTTCCAAACCACATGCAGAAATGCAATAGCCTAAACAGTGATGCAATAACCTGTAGTAAAAATTATGATCATTTTTATAAATATTCTGCTGTGATTATGATAAGATTATTTTTGGACAGAGGTGTTTGGTTGCATGTTGTATTTAGCAATTTATCAATATGTTGAGGTATTTGGACATATTTGAATATTGGGGAAGATGTGTCCCCTTTCAAAAATTACAATTACTACTTTAATAATGCATATGTAGTTGGGTTGTGGGGAAAAAACAACCAAATATTGTCTTTACGATAGTGTAAGCTTTGGGGTTTTCTGTTTCATGAAATGATCTTATTCATCATATTAAAGGAGATCGTCACTAATCTATGGCTGTTAAAATACTTTTCCTGAGAGTTTTTTTTTTTTTTATTTCTTAGTGATATTTGTTGAAAAATATCAGACTAAACATTCACCCCACAAAAACAGCTACTGAAACACCTCCATAAGGACAATGTCATTGTTCCTTGGGAGGGTCAATCATGTACTAAAGTCCTAAAAATCCCAAAACTCAGTTATTAAAAAGCCAGTTGTCTGACGCCATCTTTTAAAATTTTACCAGAACTTTACTGACCATGGTTTGTGTCTGGTTAATAGTTCTTTTTATGTGGCTGGAATTAAATCAAGTAAAAAGGGAATATTCTCATATAACCATACATTAAGGACTTCTGCTGTATTCTTTTTTTCCCCTGATACAAATAGAGTTTTTACATATCATTATAGGATATTTTATTATTATTATAGTCATATTATTATAGTCATAAATGTGGTTCCTTACAGAATTAGTATTATCACAAATAGAATCAGTCTCATTCAGTTTTGAAATACTGAGAATTTTATTTAAAAATCAGCAATGTGAGCATAACAGGGCAAGTAATAAAGAGCTGAGATGAGTACACAGTTTACAATTCATAAGCACAAAATCTGACTTCTGGCAACATTGCAGTACCGATGATAAAACATTACAAATGTAGGCGCAACATTTAATAGGTTAACTGTATTATATAGAAGTTTACTGGAAGTTTATTATGAAAAAAAGACAGAGTAATGCATGATAAATGTTTCCCACTGGCTTAAATGGCTTCCTTTCCTTATTTACCTGTCATACTATGGGCTTAAAGACATCATTCAACCATCTGTATAAATTAATGTTGTTATTTAAACCCATGTGTGCACTGATGTGATGTTTTCCCGTTTATAAAGTCCTCCAACTTGAGAAAGGCATATAGGCAGCCGTTCAATCTGATAGATGCTTCACTGGTTTTGGCACTGATGAGATAAAATACAATAGTAAGAGCTTGAAAGGTAAGGTGTCAGACTGGTAGAGAGAACCTGAAGTTCTGTGTTCAGAAAGCAGGCAAACATGGATAATTGGAATTAGGCCCGCCCAGGATATATATGTAATATAATGTTTTTAAAATGAAAGTCTGCGAAAGAGAGAAAAGGCTCTGTTCTGCTAATCATGCGGTCTACATGCTGTGACAACCTGAATTTTTTTAACGCCAGCTCCCAAAACTCATACACCCCCGGAAACACTCTCTTCTGTTTCTGCTCACCGATTTCTGCGCTGCGCGTCAAATTCAAACACTTCTGTATATGTGAGTCAGAGTTGAGGCCAGCTCTGTCATAGCAGAATAGCAGAATATATATATATATATATTTATAGCGAAAAACATTTTCTTTTGCCAATAGGCTTTATTTTTGTTCCTTCACAATTTATTTAAGTTATTATAAACCCAGGAGTACTGAGGAAAACCTGCGATGGTTTATTTTTCTTTGGATTCTCTTTGTGTTTGAACTGAACTAAAATTAACTTTAAAAGACTATGGAATTTATTTTGAGGACTTTTGATTTATATGAAGGAAACGCAAGCGGAGTTTAATGTTGGATTTACTTTTTGAATGAACATTGAGACTGTGGGGATTTGGGAGATCTATTTCTGTTTGGAAATATATAATATATGGTTATTTTTTAAATTCAGGTGGGGGATATGAACCGATACATTATCGCAGTTCAAGTGACTTTATTTTGAACTAACAACAGACTTAGCTATCTTTTTTTGTAGAGACAAGTAAGGTGTATCCGTTTTTGCATTTAAAAGTCCGAAAAAAATGACTGATTGCTGGGCACCCCCATATATTTGTCAGGCCCCCCAGTTACTTTCCTCTAGATTCGGATCTAGGAAAAAAGGGCACGGATTCTTCCCAGTGGGTCTGTCTCCCACATCTTGTCATCCCAAGCCTGGAACCAGCCGATGAAAGTTGGAGGCTCTGCTCCCTGTTTGATGGTGGTGATGGGCAGTCCTCTGCGACCACAGGGGTCCGAGTCCACATACTCTTTTACTGCAAGAGAAAAAGTGGATATGGGAGGAGGAAATCCAAGAAGAAGAGGCAGGAAATCAGAAATGTAAAAATCTAAATTTGAAATATCCAAAGTGGACAATAAACATATGGGACTTCCTCATCAGCTCATGTATCGAACACATAAAGACAGGAGACCCTTTAGAGATACGGAGCAATGTCAGCCTTTTTATTTATACTTTTGTTTCCTGCCATTTAGCTGATTCAAGTTCGATGTTCCGTCTCCTTTTAGCTCTACCTCCCGCGGGGAAATTCTGGCACTTTAGCTAAATGCACTGTGTTCAGGAGATTGTCATTAACTTTGTCGGTCTGCTGCTGA
The DNA here is from genome assembly GCA_009660295.1 of Lophius piscatorius. Taxonomy (NCBI): domain Eukaryota; kingdom Metazoa; phylum Chordata; class Actinopteri; order Lophiiformes; family Lophiidae; genus Lophius; species Lophius piscatorius. The sequence continues at coordinate 10,988 of VRLP01005394.1, read as the reverse complement.
GGCTGGTCAGGTGGTGTTACCAGCACAGGGGTGGAAATGTGGACAATTCACTGTGATATACAATTGCCCTGTATATCACAGGATTACTTAACGTATTACAAATTATTTTTGAATAAAGACGCCCACTCTCCAGGACTGACAGACCCACTGTAGGATTCTGAATCATAGCGTCTCCCAATACAGGGTGAATTGATCATTTAAATTTAAACCAAAGTGACTTTCTGAGTGATGGCTTTGTAACTTCAAAAAAATGGTCAGTTGGCTATATTCGCTACTTCCTACTAAGGTTTCCCGGCACTCACCTATTTTAGGAGCTCCGGTCTTCTCCACTGCATTGGCATCATTGCCGACCCAAAGGAAGATCTACAGGGAGGAGAAAGACAGTTACTCCAGTGGTCTCCATTCATGCAGAGTTCTTAGATGGCTCTGGGTTGCATAAGGACATATCAAAAAATTTTAAGGTTTCTTCAAAATCTCACACTGAAGGCAGGGCGCTCTTCTTACCTGGTCCCAAGTATCCAGGAGCATGACATCATCAGTTGCCAAATCTGACTGAGTAAAGTCTCCTGGTACTTCTTCAACCTGATGGACAGAGCAGAAGAAAAAACTCAGACTGACTGTGTAATTTCATATTTCAATTTGAATATAACTGTGTTTAAAGGGTAAACAAAACAAAGCATGTCACACCTGTAACATACTGTATGCATAGGTATAGACAGAATTTTAAATATACGTATGCATATACATTGACATAGGCATAGACATAAACTTACAACAAGTCTTCCACTTTTGTTAGAGCAGCCAAACAGACGTGGGGGCTTGACCACGTTCTGCAGACTCTTTGAGGTCTGGTACTCCTTCTTCCCACCAAGAGCAGGCCAAAAATCAGCTGGGAGTGCAAAGAAAACATTTTTCTATATTGAATGCATTGTTTGTTGTAATTGATTGTTTGTTTATCAGATTTAATGGAAAATGACAGACCGGAAATATATGAGAACCAGTTGATGCAACTTTTTTAGAAAAGCTGAAATGCATGGTGAGACGGCAGGGAGTAATGACACATGACTGTAGGCTAAGGGGGATTGGCCCTTTCATTTTTACTCTTTAAAGTATATTTCCTTCATCAGAACAATAAGTGGAGGTTTTCAAAGAGTTTGGTGGTTTTATTCCTCAAGCATAATGACACCTTTAAACCAGATAGAATCCAATAATTTAATCACTTTTCCTTTATTGTTTTATTATTGTCTATTTTTTATTGTCATGAGTCATGGGTATAATATTTATACAGTCTACAATATTGCTAAAATATCAGACATGGCCCATACAGTATATAAAATAAAGTATTGTTTACACATGGGATGCATTTGCAACAACGATGCTATCATTGTTTCCATGTTTTAGATACAGTAAACTCGTCCACTGAGGACACCCACCTGACTCCTTGCCCTCTGACATCTGGCGGGGATTGCCACCCAGTAAGCCCACCACATGCTTGGATGCCTCCATCTCCTCATCACTGGCACCCAAACCGCGCCACACAAACAGTGCACTTGGGCTCTTCAGCACGAACACATCGTTGGTGTTCATATTGGAAGCAGACGCCTCGACCTGAGGTGATACAGGAAAAGATGGAGCACAGGAATCTATGCTCTGACGGTACAATTCCATGTTCTGGCAGGCAGCTCACCTCCACAGCACGGGTAGCACGGGAGGAGCTCTGCCGGATGTGGAAGAGGCGAGTCTTGTTGGTCTGCGACTGTCCACCTTTGCGTGAGGTTCCTCCGCTGTGGATGATCATGGGTTTGCCCTGGAACAAACTCATCAGGTGTGGAGGCTCGTGGCCCTGAGTCACTCTCACCTGTGGAGGAAATCATTGAAAGACTTCAGCATGAAAGTTGCTGGCTCTTATAAGTCTCCTGGTCCAGACCATGGGAGTTTGGAACATGACCTGAATTTTTGGGATGTATCATATCACAGATTTTGCTAACCATTATTGAATTTATTATAGATACAATTAAGTGTTTTGGCCCTGGTTGAGTTTCCAGTTTCTAGTCACTCAGTCACTCTCTCTCTCTCTCTCTCTCTCTCTCTCTCTCTGTCTCTCACCTCTGGTTCTCCAGCCACTCACTGCAGGATTGTTGTATTGTGCGGACAGGCTTTGATTTCTAGTGACTCTGTGTGTTCTCATGTAAAAGACTTACCTGCTCCAGACCCTTGACATCTCATTACCGTCCTGCCTCTCATCCACCACAAGGGTCTTCAATTGATTTCAGTGAATATCATCTACACTACTATCAGATCTGTATTCTGCTTCTGGACCTGAAACTAACACTCCAATAGATTGTAACAGTTTCAGTTTGTAATTTTGTACTAATCATTATTAAATGTATTCTATTATTTCAGATATTCAGACGCCTTTTTACTCTCCAGCACCCATTGCTTCGTTTTATTTTATGAACGATCTGAAATGCTCTTTGTCGTGTTGGTTGTGTATTCCATCACATTAAAGTAACATCTTCATTGATTTTTCTAATGTAACAATCCTTTTGTTGCTATTGTTTTTAAGTAAAGACATTTGTAAAGTCATATAACACAACTGGAATGTACACACAAATGAATCAAAACACTACGACCCCTTTAACGGATTACAAAAGTCAAATCTCTTTCCATTTAGAGGTGTAAATAAACTAATGGATTTCTGGAATCAGAGAAGGAGCACATTTAAAATTTCTCAACAAACACAGCAGGTTGGATCACAAAGTTCTGATATAAAGCACATACAATTTGCATATTAGAATAACTGGGTGCTATTTTATGTAAGATATGTGTGAAATAATATATGTATTATCTCTTTATTCCCATCTTATCATTAATGAAGGTTTGTTTTGATGCTTGCATCACTGGGATAAAGTATGAACAATTAAATGAAACCAAACCTTTTTGAAGTAACTGATTCAGTTTTCACTTTCCCTACCTGACGTTGCTGCACTTGTTGCCCAACTGACTCATGACTACAGATATTGTGTGAATGCTGAAATTTTAATGAAGTATCTAAGGTAATGAATATTGCAGTGGTGCTGCCGTCTGCTGGCTGACTGAGGGAAGTTGTTTTCCTGTCAGGACCGGCGCTCATAATGAGATTTTTGTTTTTTGTAAGCTGTGCTGAATTTTCTGTATTAACAGACATTGTTAGTTAATGTTAAACAAAACGTAAGAAACATGGGTGAGCTATTCTATTATCACTAAATTTGGAAAAGACACCACTACAAGAGGAATTCTGACAAATTAATGGGAATGCTCAGTATTAATTATATTAAACTTTATTTTATGCTTTTATTTCCTCACTATTGCCCTTGATATAGACCACAGACCTTTTGAAAGGGACGAATCTGAAAGCAGTCAAGATAGTCCAACCTTATCAAAATGCATCGGCATGACCTTTAACGAAAAATAAAAATAAACATATTACTCCAGCTTTCATGATCTTACAATACTTTACTAATTACTTCCAAAGCTGGAGTGTATATCTGAGCTTTTTTCCCCTTATGAGGCAGAGCACAGCCTGGTTTCATCAAGCAGGAAACCGCTGAATGTTCCCAGCTCATGCTTTTAGACTAAGAGGAACCAAATGTTTGCTTTTAGAACCTCTTAGCGTTGGTACAGCTTGCCAAAGGCCTTCAAGCTTGGTGGGTCTTCAGCCTCTTTTAATCCACCTATGTGAAAAGTTTGAACTTTCTGGTATATTTTTAGGACTTATCTATATTTTTAAGTAGTTTTTTTTACTTTTTATCCCTGTATTATTCACGGTTTTAAGCGTTCACATTTTTAATGTTATTCCTTACACCGGTCTATTCATGCAGTATTGTTTATTGCATTATTATGTTTATGCTCCTTGCAAACCACTTCATAATGTTGGGTTTTTAATAAATAAGAATTGTTGCTATCACTAAGTAGGTTAAACAGATTTGAAAAGCCGATTCTTCTATTTGTGATGACATCAAATTTTACAACTTAAGTTCTTCAATATTACGCGACTAATTACTACATGCCAGTAAAAATCTTAGCTTGTGTTTATAAGTTCGTATGAGTGCAGTCAGAGTCAAGCTCTAACCTGAACCGGAGATCCTCCCATTGAGTCATCAAGCTTGATGGTGAGGAAGGCTGACGCTCCCTTCTCATCTTGCGTGCTCTTCAGCCCCTGCCTGTCACAATAACACACACAGTCTGAAAGTCATGTGCACACTGGGTTTGAGTGCAGCAGGTGTGTACATTCCTTAATACAGCTGGAAATTACTACTTCCGGCATGATTTTCACCCATGTTTGTTTTTTAGTTGACCGGCTTGTCTACAAGATCATGCAAAATCAGCAGGACAGATTGAATATGGTGGGAGCATGTGTCTTGTGCTAGAATAGAACCGAAATTTCTGCAAAAGTGCAGAAATCTGGATTCACCAGATGTACATATATATTCTTAGTGGCTAGTCTGTCCTTTAAATTAGGATTACCGATGTATGAGTTGGTTTAGTAGGAGACTGGTCTGAATGAAAGATAACTGTTGTGCTTTTGTGCAGGTATTGATTACCTTCAGTGCAATTCTAAACCTTTCACAAACTGGTTGAATGAATCCCTCATTTTACCCACCAGGTGTAAATGATGTGTTTCTCAGAGCCTCCCAGTGTGTAGCTGTAGAGGATGAGGTAACAGTCTCCACCAAAGAACTGGCCATAGGAGCAGGGATCCACAGTCACCTTTTCACCGCTCTCAACACGCCAGATCTAAAAGCCAAACAACATGGACGGTTGTGTCATGAACTTTCTCACAATGTTTCATTTAGTAGCTTTTATTCATTTAGTAGCTTTTATTTAAAAAATCAGCTAACTCTTACCTGGACCTTGCCCTTGCCATCATCCACCATGCCATGCTGAGCTGCCATGGCCTTGTTGGTGTGCAGGGTGGAGGCATCAAAAGGCACTTGAGGCACTTTCGCTATGCGTCCAATGGTGTAGGCCTTGCTGGGGCCCGTGGTCTCGTCTTTGTCCCTCCAGTCACCGAAAAACTGCTTAAAAATGGTCGTCTCCGCTCCTGCAGGAAAAACCTGGATCTGAAACCGAAACAGGCCATGGAGAGAGTTCAGATTGTGGTTGATAATTATTGCTTCTTCATGACATTATGAGGGATTTTGTTTCACTGGGATATTTTAAATTAATCATATGAACTAGGCTTATGCTGTGATCTCCGACAGCATGAGTATGTCACCAAAAGCCCCACATCCCCTGCATTGTTCAAGCTATTCCCCTGATTGAACTCCTCAAAGGAAACGTGACTCGTTTACAACCTCAAACAGTCCATATTGACTGAACTTAATTATTTCTATGCTCTCAGACTCTATAGTGACTCAATAATGAAGAGATAGAATAAACAATTTTTTCACACACAAACACAACAAGAGACAGATTTCCTTGAGTTAATTCATAGGCGCTTAATTAAGACACAGCTAGACTTATGGTTGGGACTTTACGGACAAGTAACAAAAAAAACTGTCATCAATGAATAAAATATGAAATATTATAATGAAAAAATATGTATTCATGATAGATCTCCTGGTGTAGATTCATATGGGCCCATTTTTGTCACAGCCCAGTCATGATCTGGAAGTTTAAGTTGGCTCCCCTGTATTGTTCCTGTCTCTCTAAGTCTCTCTCTGTTGCTGAGGAGGCGGATCCCGCGTGTCTGGTGCAGCTCCACAACTTATCTGCATCACCCGACCACCTCCTGCAGTATTTCCTCCCCCGCTCTCCTACTACTCATCGCCAGATTATACAGTCACGTTACGTGTTAGCTATCGGCTCAGTAGTTAGTTTCCTAAGTGTATTTTGTCGATCCGTAGTTAATCGTGTTTGCACATTCCTTGTGCTCAAGAGAATATCGTGGATCTCTTGCGTATCTTGCTGTTTCCTGCAGGACTCCTGTCAGTTTTACCTGTGTCTTATTTGAGTACCCCTTGTCTCTGATGAACTTCTGGCCCGCTGACATGGCTGCTTTACGCTCGGACATGTTGGCTTTGGGACCTGGTTGGAGTCAGACAGACAGAGATGAGAATGCAGTCATTCTAAAAAGATGTTTCTAGGTGACTCTCCTCATTGCTACTCCAAGAAAGAACGTATGTAGTAATTTACCTGGTTAATATAATAGAGCAGAGGTTGGTAAAGGTGGGTATGTCACAAGATTCATTGATTACTTCTAGCATCAGGAGTTGGAAGAGGTTATATGATCAGAGCCATATGGGTGTGTGATTATAGGCAAGATAACTCGAGATAAGTGAACTGGTCAAGTTTTGGATGGATTTCAATAAAATATTGTATTTTTTTTTTTCCTTTCTACTATGTTGACGCAATAATCCTGATATGTCAACACCATGAGCCATCATGCAAAACCAATCAGAGGCAGTCCCTCTGAATATTCCTGTGACACCTCTACAAGGCTAATGACCAGCTCACAGTGATCTCTGAACAGAATCTGGATGCAATCTCTGTCATCAATTAGTAAACTATCGAAATAGAATGAATGAATGAAACCAGAACTTCAGAAAACCTGTGTTTAAGATGAGGACATAATTACGGTATGTTTGTTTCAGCCCAAATGTTCAATATGTGCAGAGAATCAGGAGTCAAGTGTGAGAAAAGCTCATGTTTGGAGTTCATTGCATTGTTTCTGCTGTGTGGTTGAGTCTGTGACACCTTTCCAGACGAAAATATTCTTGTCCACCCCATTATCCAGGATGTAGCACTCTTCAGGAGACAACATGGCCTGTTTGAAGGGACTCAAAGAAGCCACTGTGGAAACCTTCATCGAACCGGACGCATCAGAGATCTACCAAGTAGAAAGGATCACGTGTCAGCTCTGTTCTCAATGAGCACAGTTAAAAGACGATGTATTTCTTCAATATCCTGATAAATGTATTTCCTTTATGTGTTTTAATATTCCACCTGTAATTTCGTAGGTCATATTTTTTTTATCTAATTTTTATTAGTAGAATCGTTATCATATTAGCTACAAGTAAGGTTTATATGTAGCTGAATTCTACTTCTTTTTTGCAGTCCTTAAACACAGAATGAATACAACTAATTTTATATAATTTAAAATAATTGTATTTGTTTTTTTGTTTGTTGGTTTTTTTTGTTTATACTATATAAAACAAAACCTTAAGATTCTTAAATTCATGGATAATTCAAATATGTGGGCATTCATAGTGACAGGATTGAGCAAGTGTGAATGTGGCAACTTATCAGGCTAAATCAACAATTCTAAAGTCAGAAACATGTTTTTCTAGTTTGAGTTATTGAATCTTATATTACACCCAGAAATCAAAAGCTAAGTTAACATTGTTGTACAGTTACATTTTTTTGCATAAACCATCTTTGATACTAACAACAAAAATATCATATTTGTGAGACAACGCATGATATTCAAATAAAAAGAGATGCTCTAGAAGTGAATGTCAGACCTTTTACACTCCTCAGCTGATGCGTAAGTGCAAAAGGCATATTCCATATTACAACATATTCATGTTGCATGCTCACAAATTTTGTATATATATCCCATCTAAGATCATTTAGGAAAGAGGCTCAAAATTATTCTGAAAAAAGGCCGATTATGTCATATTAAGGCAAGAAATCTGATTTGAGTCACTTCAGCATGATTATGTGAAAATAACTTAATTAAATCAATAATAATAATAATAATAATAATAATAATAATAATATACCTTAAAACTTCATTTATACAGAATGTTTCAAACAGTTATAAAGGGCCAAGTAAAGTATAAGACAAACAGGGATGAAATGTGGAAGGTTGATTATAAATATAAGTCACATATACAGTACGCAAAGTCAGTATAATTGTCGGTTTTATTACTCACCATGTAGAGGGCCCCCTTCTTCCTGTTGGAACTGTCCACCTTTTCATCATCGGGAATACTTGGGGCGATGGCGCATTTGGGTCCCAGAGCCTGCACAGCCAGAGGAATGAGTCATGGTGCCGCAGGTTTTTGTTTTTGTATAACTTCTACTAAATTATAAAAGTGTGATTGGTTACACAAAAATGTAAGACACAAGAGTCATCTTAACTAGACTATAGTTCAGCTTAAAGTATAATCTCAAAACAAACCCCGCCCCCTCATTCCCATGCAAGCTAACTCACTGACTGTAAAAGCTGTGAGTAAAATTATGATTCACAAGCAGATGTGAGTGAGTATATAATTGTGCAGCACCTCTAGGACTTCTGCCGGCTCTGCCCCCTCCTCCACAAAGTGCAGTTTGGCTCTGCCATTCCTCTCGGTATCTCTGATGCAAATGGCGACTTCAGAGGCCTTCAGCCTCTCAAAGTAGTTACACTGATTGCCACACCACTCATAGATGTTCTGCAGGGGAGGGAAACAGATATAAAAAGTTATCTTGCCTAAAATTAAGACAAAGCCGATTTAGTGACTATTATCTGGAGTAACCACAGGATATTAATAAATTCAGAGCTGGTCCCAAATCCAGAAAAAATGGGAAGGGTTGCATCAGGAAGAACTGGTGCAGGACAAAAAAAAACCTGCACCTGTTCAGCCATACAGAGTAGCCTCAGCCCTGATCAGGGGGAGATGAACTTCATTTTGCAGGAATGAAGCAGATCTGAGTCAAGTGTCATTCTGGTTACTTCATATAGGGGATACAACAACAGGTTTTCGACCGTGGTATCGATGGAGATTTGCATTTTCTAAATGCGTTGTAGTAACAGGATATAAATATACTGAATGATGAGGATGAGGATCGATAACCAATAATAAACAGTATTAGGGTAGATTTGATTTTAAACAGTTAATGCTGTTTCTTTAAGCACCAGGAAAATGGCGGACTCTGACAAGAAAACACTTTATCACAGTGTAGATATATCGCTGTGTTGTTATTAAATGACAGACAAAGCGGTAATACGTAGTTAACATGGATTAGTGATCAAGCTATAAAGATTGCCACACTCAGACAATAAAATTCAGTTCACCTTTCCCAGATCCACAATGAAGCAGTCGCCCTGGTTGAAGTTGCCCCAGTTCATGTCCACCTCCGTCGCTCTGATGGCCCTCCGACCCTTGATATGCAGCAGCCGCTTCACATTCATGTCATTGGTCACCACATGCTGAAAACCTGAAGCTATGCCTCCTTTCTTTGAATAAAAAAAAAGGAATTAAGCAAAGTTATATTCAGAAAGTTCTTTCCTAAAGTCTGAGTTTCATTTGAAACACGAACAGGAGTTCAGCTAATGGAAGAAAAGATACAAAGTTCAATCATGTGGGTAGTTTTAATTTATAACCACTATATTCCAGAGCAGTTATATCTGCTCTACTAGGAGGGTCTGAGCATGAACCAATGTGGTCAGATGATTTCATGAGACACAGAGCTCTGCAGCTGCACAGTGATGGAGGACTTGCATGTAAGCGTACAACATGGCTAACAATGAAATGACTAAAGGCTCGAAACTGTGTGGACAAATCATGAGATTAGCCTGAGAATCATGGGAATGTACTAAATCACAGCCAACTTATCATGTGCAGGAAATAAAATTAACATAACATGATAATGGCTCCAGCAAAGGAGGATCATGTCTGTTCTGTGCAGCAGATTTTGGACCTTGGAGGCAGGTATTTACAAGACATGCAAATGAAAGACTGCAAATGAGCAACAGGCACACAATTTTTTTGAGAGAGAAAAAAACAAAGTGACCGCTCCGATGGATTGTGTTTGACTGGCTCTGATGTGTTTTTCATGTAGAAACTAGCAAGGATCAACAAAAAGGGCAAAATGAAAGTTGTATGTCTGTTGAGGATTTAGTTTTTACTGACAAAAGCAGTGGGTAGAGTCTTGTTAGCATGAGGAGGAGTGGCTATTCAGCACTCAAAATAGAAACCGCATTCATTCCGTTCATTGTTTCCGTCTCCATGGAGAGGCAGTAAAAATTTCCACGGCAACTAAGCAGGCTCTGTTTATTCTAACGGAAGAATTGTATGCTAACAGTGGCGTTAACAAAATTATGAAGAAATAATGAAGTTTGGTTCTGTCCCTGGCGCCGATTCTGAAGAATACTGTTTTGAGTGTGTGTGGTTGTGCGTCTCTGTGTGAACAGCACAACCCCTGACTCTGCACCAGCAGTAAACAAGACTTTATCCCCCTAAAGCCAGGAGAGGGTTTGGGTGGTTTTCATGGCAATGGGAAACAGATGGATGGTAAAAGCTCCAGCTTTTCAAAATATCCACTTTGAATGTGGAGTTTGCATTGCAGTCAGTCAGACAGTCAGTCAGACAGTCAGTCAGACACACCCTTGCATAGGTCGTGGGTAACGAAGTGTTCCCTTTCTGAACTTCAGACTCATCAGCTTCACTGCATGACAGAGTTCATGGGATGCTGACAATCATTAAACCCTGCAGATATATTTAGATCCAAGTGTGTCTGAGACTCCATTTGGTAACGCTTAATGAAATATAATAAATACGCTTCACTGCTCCCTTTATATTGAGTGCGTACAGTTTCAAAAAATATAGAATGACTTTAAAGTTTACTCATTTATGCAATTATAAATCTAGAATAAACCTTCTCGCCTGTAAAGCTGCAGAAATGTCAACTCATCCGTCACATGGTGCATATCATTGGCTTCCCATCTCCACCAGGATTGATTATAAGATCTCTCTCCTCACTCACCAGTGTATCCATGGTAACGCACCCCCCTACCTAAAAGAACTACTCACCCCACTGACCTCAACACGATCCCTCCGTTCTACCTTATCATACCGCCTCCTCCTTCCCCGGACTAAGCTCAGCACCATGGGTGATCGGGCCCTCTGTTCTGCTACCCCTCGTCTGTGGAATGCCCTCCCTGACCATCTCAGGGCTCCACAGACGACTGACACATTTAAAAAAGGACTTAAAACTTTCCTTTTTAGCAGAACCTATAA
>VRLP01005393.1:0-37406 GCA_009660295.1 Lophius piscatorius | reverse complement strand
ATAATAATAATAATAATAATACATTTAATTTATAATGCACTTTACATTTGGATCAAATCTCAAAGTGCTACAAAGTAAAAGCAGATAAAAGCATCAATAAAAACATAAAATAATAACTATATAAAAGCCTGACCAAAAAGCAACAATTTTAATTAAAGTTATAAGTTCTCCTAAAAAGGAAAGTTTTAAGTTCTTTTTCAAATGTGTCAGTCGTCTGTGGAGCCCTCAGATGGTCAGGGAGGGCATTCCACAAACAAGGGGCAGTCTTCACCTCGAATGTCTATCCAACCTATTTTTCTCGCTTCGTCGTCTTTTGTTTTATTTTTTTTCCCTTCCTGTCTGCCGTTGTAATCTTTTTCCCATCTGACATCTGCCGAGCAGAACCAACAAACGGGTTCCCAACGTTTAGTTGGAGGGAAACACCAGAAACATGGCAGAGTGATGAAGCAGGTGTTGCCTTAGAATCTTGTATCACGCTGCAAGACTTAATTCCCAAATGTTTGGAATTGTTCGGAGAGGCTGAAGTTGGCGGGGGGGGGGGGGGGGGGGGGGGGGGGGGGGGGGGGGGGGGGTGTGTGTGTGTGTGTGTGTGTGTGTGTGTGTGTGTGAGAAGGGGAATTGTACAAACCCCAAAACCGAACGTCATTGTCTTAATGCTCCGACTTTTTAAATATTTCTTAATCATCATGACGCATTTCAGTCCCAAAGTCCAAACTGACAAACATTCAGTGTTTTATGTCCATTTCAAAATACACTCTAATAAAAAAATAATGAATATTTGACTCACAGGGAAATATCAGCCTGTTAGTTTTGGACCGAAGTTGCAAGCCGAAAGAAAAATCTCCATATTCAGTGATTCATGAAAATGTTATTCATGATTTAAAACCTCTGCGGAACCTTATTTAAATATGAAATAGAGACGTGGATTCAAAACCCACCAACCCTGATTATTTTAAGGACCATTCATATAATCCATAACATCAGGATAAAAAACGGCCGGGTTATTTTTAAACCCGCAGTTCTGGTTCTAGAAGGGGGCAGACCCAGACGCGGGTTGTTTGGGTTTTAAAACTCATTTTGCTGCATTAGAAAATGGCAGAATTTTAACCCGTAACGTCCCAGAACCATTTGTCCTTAAATGAAAATCGACATATATTAACGCTTAACTCTTTAAATTCAATTTATTTATTTTTTAATTGCTGCCCATTGTAATAGATTTGTTTTTTTATTCACTTCATCTTTAATGTTTTTTTTCCCTCATTCTTTGAAATTAAATCAGTTTGACAGTCTTTCTTTCTTTCTTTCATTCTTTTTTTTCCAGTTAGAAGCTCAAATTACTCTTTTTTAATTTGCAGTTCCACAACCGATATGAACATTCCCTCTTTTCTGTAAAGGTTTTTCAGTGTTAAAGTGGAAAAATATTAATAAAACTAAGTTTTTTAAATATTTAATGTAATACAGGACCTTGTTATTAAAGCAATAAAATTGTAAAATGGATTCAAATTTACATTTAATAACCAAAAAAAACAAAACAACTGAAAATGATCCTTTAAGAGTTAAAAAATTAAAGATTAAGCTGCCTAAGGAACTTTTTAGGGCATTTAAAGGTTTGGGACATTCGTCGCCGTGGTCACTGATGAAGCTGAAGCCTCGACATTTATCCCCAGCCTATGCTGTCATCCCCGACAGCAAGGAGAAGACCCCAATCCCATGTGTAGTACAAACAATTCCCATGAATGAACTCCTCAAATTAAATGTGAAGTTATGTCTGAAGAATTTTTGTTTTCTTTTAAAGAAGCCCTCCCCCTGTGAGTAAAATATGGACTATTAGAGTGAAAGATGATTTAAAACGGATAAATCTCCTCGAGTCGATTCATAGGAACCAAGTTTGGACTAAATCGGACCAACAGGTGAGAAATTAGGGCTCGAAAACATTTGGAGAAAAATCTCCCCCTAGTGTCAGAAATGTAGAACTGTCCCTTCCCAAAATCACTCCAGACTCCGAAACCGTTTTTGAGTTATCGCGTTAACACGAAGGATCTACGAAGAACACATAATATCCTCCAGTCTTATATAATAAATTATAAAGTTATCAGATCTTCTCTCATGGGAAATATCTCAAAAGCTCAAATTTAGTATTTCCAGCTGACTACAGAGGAATGTGATCTTAAATTCTTTAAATAATACCCTTTAATCTTATTTCAATGTTGTAATGGTCTTAAATCTAGAACTGTGTCACTACATAATAGTTAGAAACTTAATTATTCCACACAGGGGAAATTTATGAGGTGGTCAAGGAGATAAAAGTAAACAATAAGAAAGAAAAACAAACAATGATAAATTGCACATCATATAAAATCCAACAGAAAAAGTGACGTGATCTCGCAAAAAATAGAAATCTAAGTTTGAAGTATTACTTCACACAAAACTTCCTAATTTTAGTAGCTGGTTAAAAATTAGATTTACCATCTCTTCAAGCACATTTTCACTTAATCTGTTTTTTTACTTATTTTTGAAGGGCAACTTTTTCCAGTGTAAACATGGCTGCTAATCCAGCAATGTAAAAAAAAATACTAGCAGAGAACATTCATTCAAAAAGCTTCTTTTTTCTTTAAAAAAAAAAGGGTAAAAACAGTAAAAATGAAAGTAGTCATTCCTCTAAACTGCCTCGTTGACATTTTATTTGACATTAAACATCTTTATTAGCATCAAAGCGTGAGCGGCGTTCTCATACTGTAGGAGGCGGGGCTTGAACTAACATCCTTCATACACAGTCTGGAGGTTTAATCCCGCGGCTCCTTCTCTTTATTCTGTGAAATATTTTAGGATTAGACCTGTTTGAGCCTCAAACTGTTTGAGTCATTCCCTTATTTCCCACAATCCACTGCCAAAAAAGGTTGGGAACCACTAGTTTATATGTTCAGCGCCGCTCTACAATAAGAGTATTGTAATAGAGGATTTATAAATGGCTCATAAGTAGGTTGCAAAGACTTTATAAGTCGTTAATAAACATTGATTAACACCTTAGCATAGCTGTCAATAATCAATGTGTGCTCACTATTTGGCAGGCAACAAGTCTCGTCATCCTTATTATCTAATGAGTTATTTTATAATAAGTACTAAACTATTAATAAACCATTTATAAACTAGTAATAAACCATTTATAAACCCTTAATTAACAGTAATCGTCTTGTTGAGTGGAACCATGACCTCAGATTGTTTTATTTTACAACAGATCGTACAAATATAAAATAAAAGTAATTAACCATTTATTAACTAGTAATAAAACATTTATAAACCTTTAATAACAGTAGTCTTTTAATTGTTTTATTTTACATATGATCTTAAAAATGTAGAATAAAAGTAGTAAACCATTTATAAACTAGTAGTAAACATTTATAAACTAGTAATAAACCATTTATAAACTAGTAGTAAACTATTTGTAAACTAGTAATAAACTAGTAATAAACTAGTAGTAAACTAGTAATAAACCATTCATAAACCCTTAATAACAGAAGTCTTCTTTTTGAGTGGAACCTTGAGCTCAGATTGTTTTTTTTACCTCAGATCTTAAAAATGTAAAATGAAAGTATAACATTTCCTTCCATTGTTGAAAAACACGTTTGCGGGGAATCAGAAGGAAATGCTCAGCTCAAAAACATTTGGAACTAGGATGAAACATTCTACGTAATCACACATAGTGCTAATATACCAGAGGTGAGTAGTTTTGACACAACTTTTTATTTTACATTAAATAAACTCTTAAATATGGAAAAATGGCCGCCGCACTCGCTGCCATGTCCTCTACCTGCTCCACAACTTGGAAGAGTGCAACCTTTCTGCTCAGGTGTACAAGAGTGGATGGAGGAGGGTTGAAAGGTATGAAGGCCGTTGACGAGGAGACGCAGACTGGAGCCGGCGGCGGCGGCGGTAGACAGGTGGGAGGGGGGAGGGCGTGTCGGGTGAGGCTGAGAAGGGTGGGAGCCTTTCTCAGGTAGGTCTGCTCAAACATGACGGCTTGTTTACCTGTCAGGTTGTTGCTTTTGTCTGGGCCTCCCACGAGAAACAAAGGAGTCAGAGCTTTAGCTCTTCTCCAAGCAGGACCACCAGCTGAGTGTGTGTGTGTGTGTGTGTGTGTGTATGTGTGTGTTGTGTATTAGTAGTTAGTATTGCAGAGGAGTGCGCTCATGTTGCGCATTTGTCTTCACGTCTGTGTGTGTGTGTGTGTGTGTGTGTGTGTGTGTGTTCATACGTGCATGTTTGACCCCTGAGCGTCTGTCATGTTTGTTTCTGGGAGATTTTGTGTACAAACGCAAACATGTGTGACTAATTCGTTTTTAGGCAGCGGCGGACGATGTACGCGACGGGCCGCCGTGGAATTGGGTTGAGGGTGACGTGTGTGTGCGTGAGGGTGAGTGTGTGTGTCTTTGTTTCCGTATATGTATAAGTTGCGGTATTTGTGTGTGTTGTAATGTGAGCCGCGTCATTCAAACAAGCACATTTATTATGGAGTGGTCCCGCTGACTTACTGTTGCAGGAAGTATTCAGTGTCACGCAAACATAATGGCGCCAATAATCCAAAGCTAAATTCCACTGGAAACATTTTAGCAAAAAAAAACAAAACGTTTATTTGTGGTCATTTTTCGGCCCAAAGATGTAATTTCACGTAACAAGCGTAGGTCGACGCCCTGAAGAAGGATCGAGGATGAAGATGCAACACGAAGAAGCTCCATGTGTTCCACATTTATCCACTTTTTCACCGGAGCCTACAGATTCTTTCTTTCCGTCATTTTCATTTCCACAACTTTCATCGAAAAACTCGGTGTTCAGGTCGTAAAACAGAGAATAAAAAAAATATACATTATTATTTTAAAATACAGCAATATTTCCTGAATTTGTTAAATGTAAAATACAGGAAGTTTCAGGAAAAGATTGCAATTATTCAATGTTAAAGGTAAAAATTAAAAATCAGCATTGATGAGTTAAGAATTAAGGATATTTTTATAAAAGGAACTTATCCATAGAATTTAATTTGTGCCCTTTTTTAAATAAAAAAAAAAAAAAATCTTTATTGTTAGTTAACAGACAAAAATAAAATAACATTGACAAAACTTCACATTCAATTCGCACAATTTTTTCATCATAGCTTCTAACGAGTTTATCGCATTCAAGAAGATATAATGAGTGGGAATAAAACTGTTTAAGTTTAAGTGCAGCGCCTATACATAAATATAAAAACATATTATTAACAAAATAAAAGTTCCTTGCTGCTTCAGTACTCATTTAAAAAAATATTGATATTTTAAGACCATTTATTTCTCATATAAAAGTATTTATCTGCTTATATAGTTTGTTTTGACTGTATAAAATAGTGTCCACTTTAAATGTTTGATGTATATTTTATATATCTTTTTAAAATGTTGTTTAACTTTAACTATGGTTAACGTCTTCGGATGACAAAACAATCATTTTCTGTATGCAAATAATCAATTTGACTAAATTTAGATGCGGTTTTGTCACAAAACGTTATTTAAAAGTGATTTTTCTTTAAAGCATGAATAGTTGACAGCCGGAAACAATAAAACATTTTTGTCTAATGAACGTTTTCATGCCAGGAAGTCACAGCAGAGACGGTGAAATAACACTGGGATTATCTCAGGACACCCAAAGTCTCCTTTTATACCTGGACAAATAAAAATCTCGTCGCCCAGGTAGGGTGGAGTCACCTGTGGAGAAAAACGCTGGCACTGAACACAGCCCTCATCCGAAGAATAACCACTCCGAGTCAACAACGACAACAAAAAATATGAATCATAATCCCGCCTGGAAGTTCATCAACGGCGGTCGGCGCCGTGGGCAGGAACCTCAAACAACGTCTAACGCCTGCTGCTCAGTAGAAGGGCACCGAGTTCAAACATCAGTCAAGGCTGCAGACACGGGATCCGGTCCGATCAAACATTCATCAAACCTGAATGCATAATAAAGTTGAAGATATTAGACTGCAGGGCCAAAAACGGGGAATTAGCTCCGGCCAGACGTCGTAAAAACGCGTCATGTCTTCCATCGGATCAAAATGTGTCAATGCCTACGTGTCGAATAAATCCTAAAGAGGATATGAAATGAAAAGGGCTTGTGTACGAAAGAGGGTTAGGAGCACAAACAAATTCTGACTTTAACTTCGAGGTGTTTATGGTCGTACTGTTGAACAGGTAAAAACTTAACTGAACCTGTTTATTATCTGACCCGGTGGCAGAATGTGTACGATAAAGAGTAAGGGGCCGCGGGTGGAGCCCTGAGGGACACCGCTGGTCAAAGAAGGCCAGTAGGAAGGAGACATTTACAACTTTAAGAAAGTTCATTTTTCCACAAAAAGGATTTAATTATTTAATTAATAATAATTAAATTGAAATTGATTTAAATAATAAATTCTAAATAATATTTATTTGAATAACGAAAATTGACTCTTTTTCAGGAAATACAAAACGTCATCACAAAATATCTGAATGATTTCAAAATAAATTAAGAAATGCCTCAAAGAATTAAAATATGCAAAGTAATCATTTTTTCCATTTTTATTTATTTTTTTCACAGCGAGGACATTCTGGGGTTAAATACAAAGACGGGATAAAACCGTATAGAAGGACATATATCAGTAGACCTTCCATACAGTAAAATGAGAGAATACAAAGAATGAAAAGGTGGTTGACGTTCCTCCGAAGGAACGACTTTCTGATTGTCCGTTCCTTCTGTGAATTATTCCAGGAGGAAAGGAACGGATGATGTCATCAGAGGGACATGCAATAAAATGCCAATAAAACCAAACACCAACAAACTGTCTGCATTATTATAATTATTATTCACATTATTATGTATTTGTTGAAAAACTGAGGCATGTGTGGAGCTACAGCCAATCTCATACTGTTAAAGACGGAGACGCACCATCATCATCATCTCCCCCCCAACATCTCATCTTCCTCGTTCGAACGGCCATCTCTCTGCAAAACCCTCGCGGAAACCTTTTAAAGATATTCGTCTAAATAATCGACAAACTGATGAGTCCAAAAGCCTCAAAGACGCGCCTCAAAGACGCGCCATCCTCTCAAACATAAGATCATAAGACATGGGGGGAAAAAACAAATTTTGCTTTCTTATTTTTATGTGAGCTGAATTTTCCCTATTTTCTTTTTTTTTCTCACGCGGGGACATCAAAGCGTCGATCCAGCAGACAGAACTAAACCCAAACGTCTGACCGTCAAAACAGCGACATCGTCCTAGTTTTTTTTCTGCTTGATGTAAATGGAATCTAACTGCTGGTTCTGTTCCCATGCTGGTGTGTGTGTGGAGCTTATCCTCCAGTGTGTGTGTGTGTGTGTGTGACAGAGTGTCTACCTGTGTGGCGGTAGGTAAGCCCAGTAATCTCTGTTTGTCTCAGTCTGAGAAGCCTAATGCCGTGACTCAGTTCTAGAAGGGCTGTGCCAAAAACCCTGAGCACTCTATCTCTCATGGAAATCACCTGTCGCCGCTGGAATTTATGAAGCTAAGCCTCAAATGCCAAATTAATATGTTAAGTATAGGCGTGATTAAATGATATGAAAGATAGCTGTGGACTCTGTGTGGTGAGTGAGGGTGAGTTTGTCGTAGTAATCCTGCGTAGTTTCTGCGCCGTCGTCCCTTCAGGACGGCGTGGGAGATGCCGACTGCGTTCTTCGAATTCGTGTTGATGAGAGGTGGCGCTCTTTTCTCTCCGTCTCAGATCCTTGTGGTTGTGTGGTAGACTACCTTCGTAAAGGATTCATAAACGTTTATAAACCGCTTATAAGGCAGCTCTCGATTTTTATCAATGAGGGTCACTATTTGGCAATATCAATTTCCCAGTACAGATAAGTGAGCTCACTATTTGGCAAGCATCAGGTCTGTCATCCCTATCACTTCTCATGAGTTACAGCAGCTTATCAGTGATTGGTAAAGTGTTTACAACTCCATTAGTTAACCATGCACACGGCATTTAAAAACCCTTAACAGTTTATAATACCTTTAATCGTTTCTTTAACAGAAACAATGAGCTTTAAACCCTCAGCACCAGGACACGTAATTGATATTTTATCACCACATCTGACCATATGTACCAAATACTTCGGGCTTATTTGATGGTAATCCTGTCAGGAAAGTTTACAAATGTTGACAAAACTCATTTGAATCAGAGAATTCAATGATAATGAGTCTATTGGAAAGTCTTTGGTGCTCAGACTCTTCTGGAGGAGATTGGGACTGAAGGGTCTCCTTGCTCTGAGCAGCAGCATGGAATATCCATCCTTTGGAGTCTGGATGCTGGTGGTGGTGGCTGATGACTCTGCTGAGGCTGATGGATCTGCGAGGACTAGCTGGAGGTGGAGGACGTGTGAATCACTAGCATAGAAGAACTAGATGAATGAAATGAGAGTCAGCAGCTGATGGTGTTGGGCTGAACATGCAGGTGAGACACAGGTGATGGGGTGGATGGGGGCCCACCTGAAGGTGTGGAGCTGATATCAGTTGATGCTCCTGACCATGAAGCAGATAACTGAGACTGAGCATGTGCCAAAGGTGAGGATAATAGAGTGGAATCAACTTTGGCCTGAGTGTGCAAGAGGAGAGTCTTTCTCATTGAACTTTCCAAAAGTCTTAGTTTAAGAGGAAACATGTTTCTCGTCTTTACTCAAACGACGCCTCAGTTTTATTTCAAAACCACACCTTCTTTTTCTACATCTCGTTCAAGGTAACCGTTATCGCGTCTCCACTTCAAGAAGTTTTAAGTAGTTTATGCATAATCTAAGCTAAATACGCACTAGAGGACAAAAGGCCCGATCTAATGTCCGATTCGTCCCCCATCGGTTGAAACCGTCCTCACGTCTGTCAGTTAAGATTTAAAAATCCTCTAGTGTGTAGCCAGCTGTAGCAGCTAGTAGCCGTTATTAGCTAACACACAAAAGAAAAAAAGAATCCACAGAAAACGTCTCGTTGAGGCGAGACTGTGAAGTCGAGGATCGCCAGAAGACGAGATTGAAGGTTATTAAACGTAAAGACGTTTCTGACGTCCGTCTTTATGTTAAGCCTGACGAACGATGTGCCCAGTGTTCCGTCTGAAGGGTGCGAGATATCGGAATACCGTGACCTTTTAAGCTGATAATGGTCCCGTTGGATCCGAGTGTCAGGAATCCGGCATGAGACTCGCACCTGAGCGTCTCTGCTCTAACGGATCGGTCTGTAATGAAACCCATATATTTGAGGGAGACGCCTCAGACTCCTGGAGTGAACTACTTTGCCTCGAATGATCAGGGGAAAAGTTTTTACTTCATCAGGAAGTTATATGGAATGATTCATGTTGATGACCCTAAAATCGTCCCGCATCAGCAGATCTCCGCTAACGTCTCTCTTTTCCCCTCCCACGCCATTATCTCGCTCCATCACCCAGTCTTCCTTTGTCACCCCATATCTCTTTTCCCCATCTCGCTCCTCCTCCCCCCCCCTCCGATACCCCCCGACCACCCCTCCATCAGTTCCCCCCCCCCCGGTTCGTCTTGTCGTGTAAAACCAGCTGCTCCTCTTTCTTTCTCATGACTTTTTCCTTTGAGTAAGCGCCGCGGTGAAACGAGCTAAATCCAGCGGGACACATTTCGCCGGGCTAGAGAGGGAGATGGAAGACGAAGAGAGGGGGATAGAAAAAAAAATGGAGTTTTTCTAGAGCGCGCTAGGCAAAAAGTGATGTAGGAATCGAAAGATGAAGAAAAGGGGCGGGGCCTGGAGGCCCGGAGACATATTTCAGGCTGTAGTGGGGGTCTGCGGAGGCTGTCAGGCTTTGATCTGGCATACACATTGTGTGGAAGTGTATGTAAGTGTGTGCATAAGTGTGTGTTTGTGTGTGTCTGGCCTGTGAGAGGAGCTGATTGCCAGAGGCCAGAGCTGCAGGATTAAGGAGCAGCTCTCCTCTCCTGGCTCAAAATAGCAGGAGAAACTTCCCCTCTTATGTCTTCTTCCACTTGGCGCTCGTTTGCTTCTTTGAATCTTCAACATCCTGAGGGGAAAATGAAAAAAATGTAGAGATAAGGAAAATTAACATATCTAAGCGTGATAATGTAGAATGTCTATGTCTGAAAAACAGTTTTTGGTAAAAAAAAAAAAAAAAAAGCCCCTCTAATGAGTAAAATATGAACTATTAGAGTAAAATATGATAAATATAAGGTAAATGAAAACGTAAAAAATAATTTTTGGTTTAAAAAAAAACTTCCCCTTAAGAGTAAAATATGACTATTAGAGTAAAATACAATATATACAATAGATAGACCTCCTTGGATTGATTCTTATGCAACAATTCGTGACTAAATCGGAACCAACGGTTAGGGAAGTTATGCCCAAAATATAATGTTTTTGTTAAATAAAAAACTCCCCCTAGTGAGTAATATCTGAATTATTCAAGTAAAATACAATTTAAACAAGATAGATCTCCTTTTTTTTTCCATTTGCAACAAATCTGGACTAAATGGGACAGTTGAGAATTTATGGCTTGAAAAGTTTGGGGGATAAAGCGCCCCCTAATGTTGGAAATATGCAACTGACCTTAATGTCCCACAATGGATACGGCTCTTCCCGGACTTTTCAAGGATATAATAATATATTACTGTGATATATATTTAAAAAAAAAAAACATAAAAAAGGCCAACTTGTTCCCACAAGTACGGAAAGATGTAGCTAAGATGTAATAACTTTTGGGAACAAGATAATCTTTTTTTGTCACATGTCACCAGATGAGATCCGAAATTTCACCACAACCGAACAGAATTCCATGAATTCTTTTTCCCCACTTTACTGACAAAAGCTCGATACGACTTTTAGATCATCAGGTTACGGTTATGATTATTAGGGTTATGACTTTTAGCATCCAATGGTCACCATCATCATCATCATCACTCTGAGCGATCCTGTTTGTGGAAGCTTGACCAGAACGAGGGACGCCTCGGAGTCATGACGTCCAAAGAAATAGGAAATCATTTGTTCTGTTTTCCGTCTTTAGATCAGCTGTACATCTGTGAGAGTCGTCACCTCTGATGAACATTAATAAAAAAACAGGAAACCACCTTCATTTTTCTAATTATCTCCAGAAAAAAACAGTAAAAAGAAAGTGAGTGCGTCACTTTTTAAGTGTCCTCTGGAAACGCTTCTGTTGTGTTGTGGCTTTTGCAGCTTTTGCAGCGCGTTCTCTAAATGCTGCTCATGACTTTTCAACTTGATGAAGATATTTTCTTTATCTGCTGGTGTTTTGTGTTATTTTACGTCTTTTCTGAAGCTGCAGCGCGTTTGATCCCCGAAGGCCACCTTAACAAACGGGATTTTACAAAACAATGAACTAAAACAATCCAGACGGCTACCGCTACAGACTTGATTTGTGTTTAATCTATTTTCTTTTTTATACAACTAAAGAGAATAATATGTTGATACGGGATTTTTTAAATTTATTTATTTTTTACTTGCATTGTGAGGATGAACCAAAGAAAAAAAGAAGAGCTAACTGTAAATGTAAAAAAAACAGTTTTTGCTGTTAGTCGACCGTCAGTTTGGAGGACGGATCGGTTTTCCTCCAGGTGAAACTCCTCCTCCTCCTCCTCCTCCTCCTCACAGTCTCTGCCCTGCCTGGTCAGCAGGTCTAACCTTTGCTCCGTTTTAATCAGGAAGAGTGGAGCTTCAGTAATCCAGGGTTTGCAGCCGGACTCTGTGTGTGTGTGTGTGTGTGCGCGTGTTCTGGTGTGTGTGCGTGTGTGTTGTAGAGATTGGAGTGGCCTCGGGGTCAAAGGTCAGATAAACACAGCTGGCACTCTCCTCCTGGCCGGCTTAGAAAAGGCCGTCCCCCCCGGCCCCCCCCTCGTCTATCTGTGTCACAACTATTTTGTCTCACTTCTGTCTCCTCTTTCTTTCTGCTTTTGCACCATTTTGCCCCATCCCTCTTTCCTCTCTGTAATCCCTCCTCTCTTTTCTCAGTCATCTCCTTCTCTCTATCACTTTTCCTCTCCTTTTTAAAAAAATCTTTTCTCTCTATTGTTTGCCCTTCATCTCATCCATCATCAGGCTGTTTGTTGGCCTCCTTCACGTGGAATCACCTGATTGTCTCCTCTGTTTCCGCTCTTCTTCAACTCTTCACCATCGCTCTCTCTCTCTCTCTCTCTCTCTCTCTCTTGTTCTCCGTCTCTCCATCATGTCTGCTCAGGCAGGAATGTTCCCTCGCTCCCGTCTCCACTTTGTTGTCAATAAATCAGCCTCTTCTGTCTCTTTAGTGTTTCTGTCCTCTTTTCATCTGTGACCCAGTCAAAGGTCTGTCTATCCAGACTATGTGGTCAAAAGTTTGTGGACGCCCAGCTCTGCACTCATATGTTACTGTCGAAAGTCTTATTAGTCTGCTGATGTAAAAGCCTTACCTTTAAGGAACACCTGCCTTTAATAATAATAATGATAATCATAATAATGATCTTTATTGCAGTAACTTCCTGTTACTAATGAGCTTCTTTACGCTGCAAAAAAAGGAATTTCAAGTAAGAAAAAAAAAAGTCTTGTTTTTAGGAAATTTATCTTAAATAATCTTATTTTAAGAAAAAAAGATTTCTAACTTTTTCTCAGTCCGATATTCGAGCTCGTTTAAAACCAGTCACAAAGTCCATCTGTGGTTTTCATAATTCCCCTTTGTTTTTTCTTCTTATTTTAAGAATTAGGAAATTCTATTTAAAGACATTTTGTCTTATTAAAAGCTTTTTTTTCTCCTGATTATTAATCTTGGACGAAGGATCTAGATTCTTAAAATCGGCTCAATTAGGGGACTAACATGCTCGTCTCAAGTAAATCAATGTTAAATAAATGACTTGTGGCTGTAGCTCAGTGGGTGGAGCCATCCTCTCCTAACCGGAAGACCGGGAGGTTGGAGGTTGGACCCATGCTGCCACTGGGTCAGTGTCGAAGCGGCATGTTTATGCTAAAGAGTAAAGGGCCGAGGATGGAGCCCTGGGGGACACCACAGGTCAAAGATTCCACCAAGAAGGAGACATTAAATTAAATAAAAATAAGTCTAACAAGGGTCAAATAGTTTTCTTAAAACATGCTAATAAAAATTTGGGCTAATCAAATTAAAAATGACTATTTTCCATGAATGTACAAAATGTCCTCATTCAATAATTTTTTTTTTCCCGATTGTTTTCAAACTCATTTAAAACATGCTTGAATAAACTATTTGTCATGTTATGGTAAATTAAGATTTCAAATGGTTGTTCAAGTCTCGCCTAAAAACCTACTTTTAGCAAAATACCTTTCCTGATTTTCCCTGAACCATGTTGCCTATTTTATTCTAATCTTATTGTCCTGGTTTTATTTATTTGACCTATTTTATTGTTTATTTAATTCAATTACCTCCTTTTTTTTGTTTCTTTCAGAAATCTTTTATTCTTTAAAATGTCAAATTCTCTGCTTCACGGTTCTACTCTGGTGTTTAATCGCATATTTAGATGTTTTATCGCACCTTCTAACAGTGTTTCGAGAAGTTTGATATAAATAAAGATTATTATTATTATTATTATTATTAATAAATCAGTGACATAACATATGCAAAGAAATAAAAAGAGGTCATTTGTTTTAAAGACAATTCCTTTTTTTGGGGGGGGGACTCAGGGTGGTAGAAAACATGTTTTATGTATAAATCGGGGGTGAAGGGCGCAGCAGGTGAACCCGTTTGGTCGGCTCTGATTGCATCGTCCTATGCAGATGTCGACGCTCCCAAACGCCCCTGGAATAATTCATGCTCGCCCCTCCCTGCGCCACCGCCTCCAACACGCGCCTCCAACACGCTCTACCTGCTTAATATGAAGAGTGGCCCGCTGCAAGGCATGCTGGGATGTTCACATCACATGCAAAGGAGCCGCTCGGCTCCTGACGGGTGGACACAGCTGCCAGCAGCGAGACGGCTTCATCATCGTCTTCATGTTACAGACGGATGGAGGTGTTGACAGACAGGCAGGATAAATTGGCAGGGATATGGAGGATGGACAAGCTTACATTTCAGGGCATCCCCCACACACACACACACACACCTTTTCCTTCTTCTTCCTTTGACGTTTAGGTGCATTTTTATTTAAATGTGCAGTGAGTCCAGAGACGGTCGTTGGTTTCCTGCACGTCTTTTCTCAAGGTGATTTAATGCAAAGCCCAGCATTTGCGTGTATCCCCCCCGCGTAACAAAAGACCATCCTGTGCATAACTGAGCGGCGGCGTGGGCCGGAGAAGACACGCTGGAGGGAAACGGTACCAATCAGAATCGGGTGTTTATAGCTCGGCGGTGAACCTCAGAATTATAGTTCAATGCAGAAATGTGTGTATTTGTGTGTATAAATACATTCTATTTAACAAAATATTCCCTTTCCTTCCATGTCACAATCACATGTTTGCTGTTCTGTAAAGAACCCACACTCTCTGTGGATCACAGCGTGTGCCATAACATTATAAACAGGGTGGTTAGGGAAGATGAAAGTGTGTGTGTGTGTGTGTGTGTGTGTGTGCGCTCGCAGAATGGACATCAAAGCTTGAAGGCAGGAAGCATCCCTTCGCCATCTTCAGTCTCTACAGAGTTCTTTCATATTCTATTGTTACATTACGCCCATTAAAATGTCATTCAAGAGTCAATAAGTGTGAGCCATAACATTATAACCACTGAGAGGGGAAGTGGATAACAGTCAATACAGCAAATGAATCACAACAAATGTTCTCTTGAGGGCGGTTCTAGTCCAGTTTAAGTTTATCGGTGCTGAACAGAAAGAACATAAAGATAAGAAATACCAACTAAAAGAGGGAAAAGACAAATCTGATAATCAATGAAGTTTAAAGAGGAGAGAGGGAGAGCAAGCGAGAGGGAAAGAGAGAGAGAGGGAGAGGGAGAGCAAGCGAGGACAGGAGAGGGGGGCAGGCAGAGGGAGAGGTGGGGAAGGGACAGACATCTACAGCAACAAAACAATAATATGAACTATAATAACAGGGTTTAGTAGTAATTATAATAACTTCTTGAATAATATACATTAGGTAACTGGTTACCGCGGTTACCTGTCAGTGGGTGGGCTATATTATATATTAGGTAGCAAGTAGACATGTTGGAGGCAGGAAATGTCTGGGCGACTAAATTGTGATGAAGAGAAGACTGGGTCAGAACCCCTCCAAAACTACAGGTCCTCTTGGGTTTTCACAATCTGCAGTACCCATAGCATCTACCCAAGTGGTCCCAGGACGGACCACCACAGAATAGCAGCAGGGTCATGGGTGTCATAACTCATTGATGCTAGCCTGGATTGTCCAAACCCACGGAAGAGCTACTGTAGCACAAATGGCTAAAAACCTTAATGCTGGTTATGACAGAAATATGTTGGAACCCACAATGCATTGCATCTTGCTGGGTCAGAGGGCCCATGCTTGGGTGGACAGCATGAGAAGCGGGCCAAGGGCTAATGGAGGAAGGTAGTTTGGTGTAATGAAATGAATCACATTTTCTTTGTGGATCATGTGGATGGCGAAGAGTCCGTGCCAGAATGCATTATGGGGAGGAGGAGAAGGATTTCTTTGAAATTGGAAACCTCGGGTCCTACAACTACATTTATACTTACCAGCTAACTAAAAATGGTTCAGAAATGGTTTGATGGAACACAAGTTCAAGTTGTTGTGACTCAATAATCCCCGGATCTCAGCCCCATCTGTGTGATGTGCTGGACAAAACAAGTCCAATCCATGGAGGCCCAGGACTTAAAGGATCAGCTGCTAATGTCTTGGTGCCAGATACCACATCACACCCTCAGAGGTCACGAGGAGTCCAGGCCTCAACAGGGCGCTGTTACATAGCTGTTCCCCATTCTTAGGTGGGTGGTTATAATGTTATGGCTGAAAGTTATAACATTGCAAGTTTTAGCTCATCACCCACAGATCATATATTCCGTTCTTTTGTGCATGGCCACTCTCAAATGCGATGATATACAGCCGATGTTCCGGACCGCCACCGGCTCTGAGTGGGCCATCCGTCAGCGACGAACCTCCAGTCTGTTTAACACTTTGTCAGAATTAATTGTGTGACGGTGGCGCAGAATGATTTTAAAAGACACGCACCTCACCGTTCTGTATAAACATTACAACGGCGTGATGGGGGGTCATCGCGGCCCTGCCTCCGAGCGGGCGGTGGAGGTGAAGCGTAGTAACAGCAGCGGTTCCACATCTGTGTAAACAGAGGTGGAGGGCGACGATGTGTCGTGAGAGCGACCCGCACCCACCAAAGATGTCTAAGGAAGGACATTGATGAACACGAGGAGCGAAGGTTAGCACATGTAGTCCGATCTTAGAGAAGAGCTACTTTGGCAAGAAATTGCTGAAAAGGTCGAAGTTGCTTCCTAAAGAAAGTTGCTAAAAACACAAAGTCCACTGCGGCGCTGTTTTAGCAGCAAGTGTCAAAACAAGGGGTTTTAATGTTATGGATGATTGGTGAACAGTAAGCTAACAATTACACCCCTATAGTGAGAAACATTTATTAGCCGTTTATGTTTAAGTAGATATAACTTAAAACCAATGAATCGATTTAAAGCCCCTTTGGGAATGTGGGATTATTCCATCACCTCCACTAACGAGGTTCTGGTTATACTTTGGTTTTTCCTTTTCCTCGTCTGTTTGTCAGCAGGATTACAGATAAACAAAAGGACGGATTCGTATGAAATCTTACCCAGACGTAGGTTTTAGCGTAACCAAGAGATGATTGAATTTTGGTGGTGCAACGTTTTATAAACGTTTTGTCTCAACCATTGCAAGATAGTGAAAATCGGAGGTTTTGAGGAGAAGCTGAAGTCGACTGACCACAAACTTTAAACTTTATTTATTTCATATTCCTAGAAACAAGTCGGTAAATTATCTTTAGCATGTTTTCATTTAGGGAAAAAAAGGGTCTGAATTTTTGTTTGATTTTCTCGACCCCATGTTTTGGAGAGACTTACGAAGAAGCCAGCCACTCACACATCCTGGTCTTCTTCAGCCCGTCTGTGAAAGTAGACCACAAACCACAAGATCCCAAAAGTGCTGAAAACGCTGGAACCGTCGTCACACTCTGATGTTTTTACATTTTCATCTTCTTGAGTTTTTAAAGCTCGAAGCCACTTCTGATGTTGTTTCAACAAACACCTCTCACTCCTGTTTTCCACCAAACACCTTCAGCGGTGACTTATGTTCCCCATGTTCCCCAGCTCACAGGGCTGTTAAGGTTTTCAAGAAAAAAAAAAAAAGAGGTGGGGGTGGGTTCTAGCAGTATAGTCCAATTTCCATAAGCCGGGCTCTAAATGAGATGTTTGGAGGTGCTTTAAGTCAAACCTGAAGGTAATGGAGGCCAGAGTGGAGCCAGAGAGATCAGGAAGATATATGGTGACATCAAAGCTGTTCTTTGCGTTCTCACAAAACCTGCGTATAAATGCAAGAAGAGGGTTCGGGAAAACTTACTTCTGCTCGCTGTGTAGAAATACAGAAAATACTGATCGACAGAGAGATCCAGAATTATTGGCACCTTTTAAAAAAAACAAAAACAAAACAACAACAAACAAATAAAATGAGATGCAAGAAAATGTCTTCATTGCCTTAACCCTTGATCTTTAATAGAAGTTTTTCACCCAAAACTCACCTCTGGAATCCATGACACCATTAAATCCATGACCACCTTAAACAAGACGCCCAGGGCCTTTAGTCGAAAAACAGACCTGCAGCATCAGATATCCACCACCAGACTTCACAGTGGGTATGAGGTGCTTTTCTCTTTGTATTTCTTTCTTGCTGCGTACGCCTAACCCATCTTTGATGTTTTTTGCCATAAAGCTCTACTTTGGTCTCATCTGACCTCTGACCTTGTTCCACTGAAAGTCCCAGTGGTGTTTGTCCAACTGTAGCAGCGTTAGCTTGTGTGTGGACGACACCAGAGACTTCTTTTCTTGCTAGCCTCCCAAACAGCTGGTGTTGGTGTCGGCACCATCTGATGGTGGTAAGGGAGACTTTCTGACCCGAAGATTCAACTGACCTCTGACCTCTCTAATCCTTGGAGAATCTTTTACCAGTCGAACGATCCTCCTCATAGTGCGTGGGGTCAGATTGCAGACACATCCTCTTCCAGGCTGATTTTTAATCTCAGGTCTCTTTAAACTTCTCTATTATTGATCCAACTGTTGAAAGTGACATTTTGAACTGTTGAGAGATTTTGTTGTCTCCATTGTCAGATTTGTGCAGTTCTATAACTTTTCACTAATTATTATTGTTGTGTCACCTCATATTTATACCCCAGTGAAACAGGAAGTCATTGTTCACCACCTCAGTGTTCCCACTCAAACAAGTGAACATAAAAAAACTAATTTGACTGGAAATATAATGAATTCCCTCGAGTTTTAGAGAAAAATATTTGTTTAATGTCTAGAATATAATGTGTTTCTTTAATTTCGTCACCGGAATAAAAGCCTAGATTATTGTGAATAATTTGAATTAAAGATAACGGGTATAAACAATAAAGACATTTTTCGCATCATTATATTCGGGGTTTTTTTTTTAAGGGCCACCAGTTTCAGTGTAAACCCGTTCTCAGATGATGATATATATCTATATTATATCAATCTGATAGTAAATCTGTTGATGGTAAACAGAAAAACTCGACTCCTCTGGTTTAGAGGCGAAGACCTCAGACTCACATTTCCTCATCACCTCCAATTACGTCACGTTACCTTTTTCAGTTGCAGTATATTTACGTGCCTTTATGCAGCGATAACCTTAAACCTGCTCTCCTGAACTTTGTGCAAGGTTACATTTGATTTCCTGTGCCAACACTTGCAATTTTTTCCCCGGCTGCCCGCGAGGCTTTTTTTCACCGCCACACATATAATTAAAACTAATTATATACCCGTATCATCAGCGCTGCCTTTCCCTGTGACCTCCTGCCCCCCCTTTGTTTTTTTTCCTCCTTCTTTTTCACATGGTGAGCGTTTGAGAACACTGGATGTGTCTTAACCTCGCTTAGGCTGCTTTTCCCGCCTCCACTGAGAAATTCCACCTGATCAAAGAGAGACGTTGGCTGTTCGAACATCGATAAAAACAGAAATTATGATTGCTCTACATTAAATCCCAAATTACACCCATAAAGGAGCTAAGCAGCGTTGCACACTGAATTACCTGAGATTCCTTTTGATCGCTCCAATCTGGCGTTCAATCTGCATTTCTGACGGATTACTCAGTAAAGACAGAACCGTTGATCCACCGCCAGCGATGTTCTGTTTTCACCCTCGTGTGTTTGTTTGCCTGGTGTTTATAGCCGCATTACACAAAAAGTACTGATTGGGTTTTCATTATACTTGGTGGGAAGATGGGAAGATGTATGGAGGCTGAGAACGGCCGCCGTGGTGGATATTTATTTCTGAATAAATTAAGCGTTAGGTCCGTTTATTGTTTTCATCCGCCGCATCCCTGATGTTTTTGGCGGTTCGTTTAGCTACTTCTATATAAACGCGTTTATAAATCTATTCTATTCTCTAGAATCTCTTTAAATTCTTGAAATATTTTTTATTGGCCATTGTGTGATAGATGGACGGAAAGATAACTAGATGGATAGATAGCTAGCTAAGATAGATAGATACAAGATAGCTAGCTAGCTGGCTAAGTTAGATAGTGTAGATAACTAGATAGATAGATAGATAGCTAAGATAGATACACACAAGATAGATAGCTAGCTGGATAAGTTAGATAGATAGATAGATACAAGATAGATAGCTAGCTGGCTAAGTTAGATAGGTAGATAACTAGATAGGTAGATAGCTAAGATAGATAGATAGATAACAAGATAGATAGCTAGCTGGCTAAGATAGATAGATAGGTATATACAAGATAGATAGCTAGCTGGCCATTATGGATAAATAGATGACTAGATAGTTAGCTAGCTGGCGAAGTTAGATAGGTAGATAATCTAGATCTATAGCTAGGTTAGATAGATAGATAACTAGATAGATAGGTAGTTGGCTAAGCTAGATAGTTAGCTAGCTGAGATAGATAGAAACTTTGTGTTGTAGCAGCATCAACATTTGCTAATTAATGATAGATTACTTGATCCCAACTGAATAAGGTTGCAACTAATTTGTATTTGCATCTATTAAGATAAATCTCTTCTTCTTTTTTTTGACGTATACAAACTAACTCTAACTTCCTCATTCCTTTTGTTTTCTTCGTCCGTATTAACAAATTCAGAAATGTTTTGACAGAATGATTGTGGAGCAAATCCAGCGGGGATCCAGGCGTGACAGCGACACCGATGTTTTGACAGCATTTGAAGGCAAAGTCCCGCTTGAATAATTCAGACATGGCCACTGAAGTGACGGCGCTCAGACCCCGAATGAGCCCTTCGTAAGCCCAGACCGGAGAGAGGAGGCGGGGGGACGGAAACAAAGAGTTCAAGGGCGAAGAAATCGAGACGGAAAGAGACATAAATGGCGAAGAAACAATTGGAGACAAACCAAGAACAAAGAAAAGTCAAAGGCAGAGAGAGAGAGAGAGAGAGAGAGAGAGAGAGAGAGAGAGAGACGGGGTCTTACTGTAAGTCCTCTTCCTGTCACTCGGCTACCTAAACCTGATGCCGACACCTAAGTGGCCCTCATTAGTCCGTTAGGAGCCACCCTGGTCAGGAGGTGGAAGCAGATACAGGAGGGGAGGAGGTACGGGGGTTAGAGTCGGGGTCGGCCGGATTAGACGTAACCCGGTCTCTGCTGGTTGAGATTGGACTTCTGCTTATGGACCTACACGGAGATTTGTCTCCACGCCCGGAGACGCTGCGTGATGAACGTGTTTCATGAACCCCTGCCTCCAATTTGGAAAGAAGTGTGTTGCGGAAGAGAGGGTTTCCATGTTTTCCCCGGTGGAGTATTCCTCCGGTCCTCTCCGGGGAGGTTTCTTCTCAGCTCCTCTTCAGGTTCTCGCTGCATGTTTCAAACTAAAAGCTTCAGCCAACGCTGGAGACAGAAAAACCCTCGGCTTACACCTGTGAACGCGTCGTAATCTCATGAGCTACCCACAATCCTCCGGTACAAAGGGCGCGCTGGCGTAGGGTGTTATTATTGCTAAATGTGGCCCATCATTAGAAGGAGATGATCCGGCTCCTCCAGTCTCTGAAAGTCAACCAACGTCGAGATGCTTGTACTTTGTAATTAGATGCTGGGTTTGTAGATCAATCGTCAGATCAGACTCCGCTGTGATTAAAGCTCCTCCACCTAATCCCAAGTTCAAACACTAATTAGCATTGAGTTAAATTTGATTCATTACATTCGTTCAGTGTCATTCAAACGATTGTAGTTGAGAGTAGGATGATGATGTCATCATCAGTCATCGTCTCCAATGGTTTCTCAAAATGAATCTCGTGCAGGAACGATAAATACTTTCACTTTTCCAAAAATCTAAATTTACTGCAAAATACCGGCGGCTGCCAGAAGGTTAATTTTAAGGACATTAAGGTTAATTACCATTTTAAAAAAAACAAACAGACATAATGACAAGCTGTTTACAGTTACACAGTTAATGACGTAGAATTACAGTAAAATAGACTTTTTCTTACTTAACTGTCAAAATGACGTGTGTAAAAGATTAACAGTATATCACCGCAGTACATAGGCTGAGTTTTCATAAATCAAGAAACGGTCAATAATTTGATTATTTCTTGTCGGAATATGTGGAAATCAGAGTTTTACTGTGAAAATATCAACTTTTGGTAAAACCCAAAGGATCAAAACCCCATAATATCACAAGCAGGAAATGAAATGAAGTTTTGAACGTAAACCGTCGTATCCTTATTTAGAACTCATATCGGTACCTGTGAGTACTCAGATATAAGTACTCGTACCCGTAGCGACAGTATCCACTGCTTTGAGCTAAATTATATATAATATAATAACGACGTAAACATCGTTGTAGATTTAAAAAGTGTCACTTTTTTCATTTTGTCTCCTCCAATGTTTCCAGAACACATTTTTTGAATGCATTGTTCAGCGGTAATGTCAGGTAGCTTGTGAGTCATGGTTTTTCCTGCATGAACCGCCACAACTTGCATTTATCACCCGGTGTTAAATCACACCTTTTGTTTTGAGTTGTTCCACATCTCGCCAATTCCTCCGGAGGGGTTTTGGCTCCGGCCTCGTCGATACCGCCTTCTCTTGGAAATACGAACTGATTCAGCAGCAACCGAACTTGTCTTCATGTCAGGCGAGGTGGTTGGACTTGTTAATTTCCCTTTCAGCTTAGCTCTTCCATGGAAGTTCTGAGTTTCACTCGGGCTGCTGGGAAATAACTGCGATGTGGAAAATGATTGATTTCCAGGATCTCCCGGAATATGACCCCGAGATCACGCTTCTTTATATCCCGGTGTCGTTGTGGGTCCACTCCCCAGAAAAAGCAAAAGTTTGACCCCAGTTGCCATCTTCAATTTTTCGTGCTGCATTCATGACCCATCAGATGCTGGGAAATTAAAACTCTGATTCTGAAAATGGTTCGTAGGTATGACGTGAGCTTTTCGGTTTTAAGTTGTGACATTGACTTTAAACAGACATTTAACGGAAATGAATAAGTCATTATATTCCCAAAAAGTCAGGGCTATTATGAAACCGTCGCTGAAACCACCGCCGTCGCCGAAACCACCGCCGTCGCCGAAACCGCCGCCGTCCGAAAACCGCCGCCGCCGCGCCAGTGATAGCCCAATAACTCAATAATTATTTCATGGATCATTTTTAAATTTTATAGCCTCATAGACCTTAGTGGGAGGAAGGACTGGGTTGATTTTGTGAAAGTTCAGTTATGTATTATGGACACTAGAGGGAGCTTTAACTCCAAACGTTTTCGGGCCGTAGTTTCTCAACCGTTGGTCCGATTTAGTCCAAATTTGTTGCATATGAATCAACTGAAGGAGATCGATCTTGATTTTTATTTAATAGATTATATTTTAATCTCCAGGCTGAGTTTTTTATATTGAAGGAAACACTGTTTATTGGAGATCACTTTTAATTTGAGGGGTTCAATCAGGGGGGGTTTGGGTTTTTTTTTTTTCCGGAGATGCCAGCTTTCGTCCTGGTTCTGCATTCATAGTCGCTGAACTCGGACCCAAGCGGTCGGGAAGCGATTACTGCCGTGAGTCGTGTTGCTGTTGGACTTCCAGATGATCCGGGCTCGATCCAAACACGAGGATCCGTTTGAAGCCGCTGCTGCATTCAATGAAATTCGGCTGCTTGAGAGTCTCGTCAGTTAATGTCGGTAAAGCCCGTTTGTGTCCAGCTCTGCAGGCCCAGCTGGAAGATTTGGAGCGACTAACACCACATCGTTGTTTATCTTTAATAAATCCCCTCTTGAGTCAACATTCTTCCCGTAATCCTCAAAGTGTGTAAAGCTGGAACAACCAGGTCTTTGAAAGCACCGTTGTCCAAGGGAAGAGAGATGGAGCCACGACTTTGCTCCTGGAAGGTCCTTACATTTGTTCCTATCAGTGACTTTTTACCGAAGTAAAAAAAAATCCCTACATCCAGGAAAGGCCCCCAACCCCCTGCATTGTACAAGCAATCTCTGTGATTGAACTTATTGAATGGGAAGTTTGGCCCGAAAGTTTTTTCGTAAATGAAAAAAAGGAAAACAAAAAAGCTCCCCACTCGAAAATCGTGCGACTGATCTTTCTGAAAATAACTCCAGTTCTTCCTCACACTGAGATCAATGTGGGTCTTAAATTTAAATCCAGGTAAAAGTTATTGAGTTATTGCGCCAATGGCCGCGGCGATACCCTGACTCTTTTCTGGGCTAGAATAAAGCCTAGAGTCAAAAGTTTTGCCTGTCTGTCACACACACACACACACACACACACACACACGGACCTGACACACACACATGGTTGTGTACACTCTGGTCGTGTCAAAGCGTCACAGTAGCGCCTGAATATCTCCTCTAATAACAGTTAAGGCGGGGCTTCAGGACTGACACTCTGGACCCGCCTTCATCAACACATGGGAGCTGCCTCAATGCTCTAACGGCGCTAGTCAAAACAACGGCGCTCGCACAGAACCAAAACCCTCCCGACACACAATGCGTGTTTGTATCCACAAAGAGAGCCAAAAAACACGACATGCCGTTCTCATGGGTTCTAAAAGGTCCCTGAATCCGGGCCAAAGCCTTTCACCGCATAAGTCCAGCTTCAGAGCGAAGGGAAGGAGCCGCGAGATGAAGTTTGCAGAAGGGTTCTGGAGCCCAGAGAGGATCGGGTCGACACCGGAGAAGAGGCCGCAGCTCAATATTAGAAAGAAGTTCTAGTAGTCTGTAAATCCGCTGTAGCGGTACAAAGACGACCCGAGATGAGATTAAACAAAGAATATCGGCAGTTTTTTTTCCAGAGGGAGGGTTTGGGTTCGGGAGAACCTAAGGGTTCTGAAGGCGCTACTAGGGTTCAGAGACTCAAGGTCAAAGTCAAAGCTTTTCTTGGAGGGGGGGGACACCACTCTACACCCCCCACAGCTGTGACATGTTCAGTATGTGCTAGCTATAAAATCTACTTTACCTAATTAGTACTTAAGTAAATACAGCTGTCACACAGAAGTAATGAGTAAATACAGCTGTCACACAGAAGTAACTAATAACTATAGATGTCAGAAAAATGTAACTAATAACTACAGCTGTCAGACAGAATAAATGAGTAACGACAGCTGTCAGACAAAAGTAACTAATAACTATAGATGTCAGACAAAAGTAACTAGTATCTACAGCTGTCAGACAGAAGTTACTAGTAACTACAGCTGTCAGACAGAAGTAATGAGTAAATACAGCTGTCACACAGAAGTAACTAATAACTATAGATGTCAAAAAAATGTAACTAATAACTACAGCTGTCAGACAGAATAAATGAGTAACAACAGCTGTCAGACAAAAGTAACTAATAACTATAGATGTCAGACAAAAGTAGTACAAAGCAGAGTATTTCCCTCTGATATTTGATGAAGTAAAAGTATTGAATTGATGAAATAAAGTACCTCAGACCTGTGCAGTACTCGAGTAAATGTACTTAGTTACCGTCTGACATGTGACGTCAGCTGTGGGGGGGTTCCTGTGTGTCAGCCGCAGCAGTGACTGTGGTTGAATCTCGCCGCTGCTGCTTGCAGACAGCAAAGATTTACGGCCTCTAATCATGGAATCAAATCTTCTTTGTGGTTCGCCTCAATCAGACAACGTCTTATTTTTACATCTCCACAAGTGGAGACAGGATTAGCTCCGTGGAAGCGACAAAAAAAAAAGCAAAAGCAAAAAGAGAATTTGCCTGAGGAAGAAGAAGCTGAATAATTTCCACCCTGGAACATTCATGGCGTTATTTTACACCCTCAGTGTTTACGGGAGAAAACGGGTGTAAGTGTCTCTGGCTGCTGAATCTTTCATGAATCTTCATCCCTGCGTTGACGGCGGGCGGTAAATGACACGCCGCAGGTTGTAATGAGGGATGATGATGATGATGATGATGAGAGCCTGAACGAGTCAGAAGACGGGGAGAAGGCCCGGCTGGGTTTAGAGAGCTTTGAGCAGAGGCGGGGTGTTCTGAAGGAAGAAGATACCGCAGATATAAATGGCTGTTGAGAAAACTCAAAACTCCTACACTGTAAAAAAAAACTCAAAATCGTGCCGAGAGCGTTTGTCGAGTAAATAAAGTTGTGACTCATCAGTTCCATCGCGATACGATGTTATTTTGATTCTTCGGACGAAGATACGATATTTGCCGGTTACGGTTCGAATCGATTTCAGACGATTTTATGTCCCCGTTTAAAAAAAAAAGTGGTTATATTTCAACTTAAGAAAGTAAAACTGTAAAAAAAAATTTGACATATTTTATGCTGAATTGTAATAATAACAAAAATAAACAAAAACGTGTTTCACACATTTTTCCTGTTTAGATACAAATGTTTTTTTTCTTTTTATCAGTTAACATTATTAGTATTTACATATATTTAAATTAGTGAAATATAGTTATAGGATATATTTTCCAGCTTTTTTTGAGATTCTAAATCTTATGTCTTATTTTAAGAAATCTTACATGGGGAATTTTCCAATTGTTCTATTGGCAGATTTCAAAAAGAAAAAAGAAAGAAAAAAAAAAAAATGTAAAATGTTTTTTTTTTTCGAAAGTAGAAGTTTTTTTTTTTTTTTTTAACTTTTAACTGTTGAAGGATTTTTTTTTTCCCAGTGAAACCAGAGCATGACTGGTGCCGGCGATCCGAACGCCGTCTCGTTGCTGTTTTTTGATTTGATGTTTCGCAGCTTTGAAGCTCGCCATGATCTCCTCAGTAAAACAAACAGAGGAAAAAAAATGGAGGTTCAAAGGGTCGTACATTTATACGCCGGGTTCATTTAGCTTTTTCTGTAGTTTTTCGATTATATCTCCGGTCTTGAGTTTGTCCAGCTGTGAAAAAAAAAATTATGATAATAATAATAATTTTAAGACTCTTGTTTGGGCCTCTGGGAAAATTTCATTCTGGGCTTTGGAACCGGCAGAGGTTCTTTCTTGTAAACACGATAACTCAGAAACTATTTCATGGATCCTTTTCAAATTCTGTGCCAACAAAGACCTCAGTGTGAGGAAGAACTGGATCTCAGAAAATGTTTAAAGCCAGAATTTCTCAACCATTTAGTCCGAACTTGGTGCATATGAGATCTGTCTTGTAAATATACCCTAGTTTATTCTGATAGTTCATATTTTACCCACTAGAGGGAGCTTTTTGTGGAAAACACAGTTTATTCGTCTATAACCTCCCAACTATCGGCTCTATTGTGTCTAAATTTAGCCCCTAAGAATCGACACACAGAAATGTGTCTCCAAACCAGTTAACCTTATTTATCTTCATTATTGAGTCATTATGGGATCTGATCTCAGAACAGACTGATGACCTCATAGAAAGAGTGAGGTCGAGACAATATGGGCTGTTTTGGATTATTAATCCCGTTTAATCTGAGGAGATCAATCAGGGGGATTGCTGGTACAAGGGAAGGGGATTGGGGGCTTTTCTGGGATAAACCCTTTCTGTCGGGGGACGACAGCGTAGGACTAGTTTGTTTTTTTATACTTAAAGGTATTAAATGAATATCCGGTACACTCTGAAACAAAGTTTCAGGCAGAATCTCACAGACGGGGTCGTGAGAATGGAAACGGTCACCTGACACCGTCATTCTCGACATTCTGCGCCGTAATCTACGTTCAGTGAAGTTGTCAGTCGTTCGCATTTCAAGTGAAGTAACCTCAGGCCAGAGAGACTAAAGGCACTATAATTATTTATTATCATTTTTGATTTCAATCACTATTATTATTATTTACGTATTATTATTATCCAAATTTTTGTTGTTTTTATTCTAATTAGTATGATTGTTATTTAAAAAAATAATCTTATTGTTATTGTTGCTTCTATTATAATTGTAATTACTGTTTTTTTATCACTATTATTATTTTTTAAGTATTATTATTATCACAATTTTTGTTGTTTTTATTCTAATTATTATGATCATTATTTAGAAAAGATTATTATTTATGTTCTTGCTTCTATTATAATTCTAATTTTTTTTTTTATCACTATTATTATTTTTTACTGAAGGCTATTATTACAAATTGTGTTTTTTTTATAAAAATTATTATTTTTGTTATTTAAAAAAAATACAATATTATTTTACTGTTTTTATTGTTTTTATTATAATTTTTTTATTAGATTTTTAAAAAATTTATGTTATTAGTATAATTAGGATTATTGTCATTGTTTCTAACAATATTTTTAGTATAAATATTATTATTGTTATATTATTATTATTAGAATTATAATAATTATTATCATTATATTATTATTATTGTTTTTTATAATTTGTATTATAATTATTATTCTACTTATTATAACTATTATAAGACTTTAAGACTTTATTGATCCTCCTTTTGGTAAATTTCTCATTTTTAAATTTCATAGCCACAGCAGCAGAAAAGGAAAACATTAAATAAAATCATAAAATATTCTGATACAAATTAGCAACTGTGGCAAGAAAAATATCCCAAATTTAATCTTAAAGGAAGTAAACGTTATTTTAAAGTCAGAACCTCGAACTATTAAATTCCCCGCAGACGTGATTGATCGGATTCTGATCGATATAATTCCGATAATAAAGCCGTCTTGAAGCGGCGGCTGGATAATTCCTCCTCCAGCCTAAGAGCTCCTGTTGTGTCTCCAATGACAATTTACTGTTTGAGGCATCATTGACTCTTTAGAAAACGCTTCCTATGGAGCGTCAGGAATGATTTCCATCCACGTCTTGTCAAGGTTAAGTGGAGGAGGTGAAGGACGCTGTAATTATCACCGGGCAGGTTTCCCCTCCAGTCCTCCTCGCTGTCTCTCTCACAGTCTGCCTTCCTTTTCTCCGCATGACAAGTTGCCCTGCAGGGCGACCTGTCAATCACTGCTGTCACAGTGGCATGCAGACACACACACACACACACACACACGTGAGGCCAAAAACGCTGCAGAAACACGAAAAGAGGTGGGAAGACGAGGGTAATTGACACATGGCGGGCGGCTCTTCACCCACAGACAAACTCCACGCAGAAGTTTTTACTTTCTTTTTCACCTAAAATATGC
Organism: Lophius piscatorius; assembly: GCA_009660295.1. Taxonomy (NCBI): domain Eukaryota; kingdom Metazoa; phylum Chordata; class Actinopteri; order Lophiiformes; family Lophiidae; genus Lophius; species Lophius piscatorius. Next base: position 8,703 of record VRLP01005393.1, on the reverse strand, counting down.
CTCGTCCAAATGAAATGTGCGAGAACACGCATGGAGACCACTTGCTCGACTTTGAACTCTGAAGGAATGGAAATGAAAACACGCCCAGATGACTCATCACTCTGGCCGCGAAGGAGCGGCGTAAATAAATCTCCTGTCAGTCGGCTGCTGCCTGAGGCGACTGCAATCATAACACCAAAGTAAAACTTCTTAGAAGGAGCGGGGGAGCCGGAGTTCAGCGATCTCCACCTGTCTGCCGGGCTCCACCTGTGGGACCCGACGAAGAAGCCTCATAAATCAGGATGAAGAGCGGAGATGTAATACTGGGGCGGGGACACGACACTTTTAAACCATTAGGATGTAAGATGGACAGAAGGAGGTGGTTTGTTTGAGGGGAGAATCTGGAGGAGTCCGGGGCGCCGTTTGTTAAAATCAACATTTGATGTTACGTGTTTCGCCGCATTTAAAATGAAATAAAAATAATAAGCCGCTTGGAGCAGTGACGTCACAATGTGGCGAGGCGCTCTCTTGAAACTGTGTCCATTATCGATGCCTTCATTCCTTTGATGTTCCTTTGGGGTGGAGGTGTGTCTCAGTTCATTAGTGATGCTTTTTTTCCTTTCATGTTGCTTTGGAGCTGGAGGTGTGTCTCAGTTATTTTGGGGTACTTTTTTCCTTTGATGTTCCTTTGGGGGTGGAGGTGTGTCTCAGTCCATTAGTGATGATTGTGTTCCTTTGATGTTCCTTTGGGGTGGAGCTGTGTGTCAGTTCATTAATGTTTTTTTTGTTCCTTTCATGTTCTTTTGGTGGTTGAGCTTTGATTCAGTTCTTTATTGATGCTTTGTTCCTTTGATGTTCCTTGGGGGGTGGAGTTGTGTGTCAGTTCATTCTAGGTTTTATTTGTTCCTTTGATGTTCCTTTGGTGGTGGTAATGGGGGCTCAGTTTTAAGAGTTCCTTTGATTCCTTTGATTTTCTTTTTGTGGCGGAGCTGGGGGCTCAGTGGACTGAACAGAGATGACGAAGTGGAAGGCGCAGGAGACGAGCAGCTACAGAGTATTTAAGTCTTAAATCTCTTAAATTTTAAGAGATGCTTGGAGTTTTTTGGACATTTGGTTCTGATGTGTCTCGTTCCTTTGATCTTTTAAACTGGTAAGGGGAAAGAAACATGCTTGATTTGCCATTTTACGCTCTTCTTCCTCTGCTTTGATCTTTTTGGCATATATTAAAAGTGCTAAACACCTCTAAACAAATGTTTTTCCGTAGTTTATTTTCTTTTTCTTGGTACATTAAAGGGTTAAAAGATGTGTGCCTCATGTTTTTATTGGCATCTTTAGGGAATCCTGTGATTAAAAGATACCTGAAGGATATTTCCAGGTCTTACTTTTAATAATTTTAGGTTCGACAAATGATGACGATGGCAGAAAAGTTGAACAGACGACGATAAATCTTCCGATTCTTGCCAGAGGAAACAAATGTCCCTGATTGTTTACCTCACCGTTATGATGGTCCAAAGCCTCTGCACGGAATATATTACAAAGGTAATTGGAGATTCTTGCATCAACACGAAGTTGGTCCACGAGTCCCACATCCACTAAATAAGGAGGCTGTCCCAGCATGTCCACCCCCGGGACGCTGATCTCTTCAATTATGAGCAGATCTTCACAATGACATCTTAATAAAGTCCCTCCTATTTTCGATGAGTCATCAGCTGAGCCAAACCGCACAATCTGTCCTTCATTTCCACAGATTATATGTATCGGGGCTTCATGGCGTAGAGAATGTTATTAATCAAGAGTCAGGGAGTTGACAGGCATGTTAGCATCTCTTCTTTGGTCTTCCCCTTTTTTCTCCTGCCTGGCAGCTCCATCTCCAGCATTCTTCTCCTGATAGATCTACTATCCCTCCTTTACGCGTGTCCAAACCAATTTGTACCCTCCTCCAATGCTTTCAGCCTTGCTGCCTTTCCACTTGGTCTCATGGCAGTATATTTCTCTTCATTGTCTCTCCACTAGATCAGCTAGTTAAGTCTTTTCACATGTCCAAACCATCTCAATATGGCCTTGCGTATTTTGTCTCCAGGACCTGTAACCTGGTCCGTCTCTCAGATGTCCTCCTTCATAATCAGCACTGGTATTAAATGTTACATAACATAGAAAAGTCATTCAAGTTAATAGTTCCCCGAAAAGTCTGGGACATGTGGAAAACTCAAAAGCTTTTTCATGGATCATTTTGAAAACCCCCCACATAGAACACAGTGTGAGGAAGGACTGGAATGATTTTAGGAAAAGTTGGCTTGTCTATTATTTTTGCCACTTTGGGGAGCTTTATCTTCCAAAAGTTTCTGGTCATGATTTCCCAACCGTTGGTCCGATTTAGCACATATTTGAATCGACACCAGGAGATCTATCTGGTACATTTATTATTTCACTGTAATAGTTCACATTTTACTCACTAGGTGGAGTTTTTCTATGAAAAACACTGTTTTTCTGACATAACCTTTGAACTGTTGGTCCGATTTGGTCCAAAATTGGTCCATATGTATCACCTCAAGGAGAACAATCTTGTAGGTATATGATTTCACTGAAATAGTACAACTTTTATCCACTAGGGGGAGCTTTTGTAAAAAAAACAACCCTGTTTTTCAAAGATAACATCCTAACCGTTGGTCTAATTTAATCCAGACTTGTTGCATAATAATCTATTCGAGGAGATCTATGTTTATATATTTTACTTCAATTCATCATATTTTACTCACTAGAGGGACTGACCTTTTATGAAAAACACAGTTTTTTTATTCATAACATCCCATTCAGGTTTTCAGATTTTAATCAGGGGGGCTTGGAGAGTGGGGGGGATTTACCAATTGCTGTCAGAGACGACAGCGTAGGATTAGTTCCAATTCATTATGAGTCACTCTCAAGGAAACAACTTTAATACAACTCAACTGAAACAATATTGACATTTCACTAGAAACCCACAAACGCCGGCCGCACAGAGAAACCAGATGAGGAGCTGGAGATATAAACAAACTGTTCCAAAAATATGTGACAGGGCAGATCCGATGATGTATTCATAGTCACACCTGGGACATGAAGATAAACTTAGGTGCAGGTGTATTGTTGGTACATTAACCTCCCATTAGTCACCCAAAACCCGCCCATGTTGATTTATTAGGTTGTTTTACATCAGTTCAGGGTGTCGGGTTCGGCTCTGCTGGTTGCATGGTTCCGAGCCTGCAACTCGCATTTCTTCTATGAGTCACGCGTCTGTCACAGCAACCGTTAGGGCTACACAAACACGGCGCGTTGATATCCAGCAGCAGGAATGCTGAAGAGGTCGGCTCATGTCTTCCCTTGTCGCTCACGCCGCCGGTTGTCAGGCGCTGGCTGAGACTTCCTGCTTTTCAGGACTTTGAAATCCATGTTGCCTTTGGAGTTTCTAACGAGAGACAGCTTGTGTTCCGCTCTTAGTTGAGCTCCAGTGAGCCAAAACATTGAAACCATCAGCCTGCGAAAAACAGACCAGCGTTAGCTTTTAGTCCTTTGGATCCTGGGATGATCCGTAAGAACCAACCCTACTAATACAGTATAAAGAAATAGTTGGACCTTTCCTGAAGTTGCTCACGTCTTTATTCGGGCCTATTTTCCTTCTTCAGACACGTCGACATTCGTCTGATACGACTGGGCATGTGTCCCGAAATTTAGGGACTTTAAGCCACTTAAATCCAACCGGGATTGGATGACTTCAAATCAGCATCTGACCCAAATTGTGGCCAGAACAAAACCCCATCCAATAACCAGATAGGATATCGTAATTAAAGCTAGATCAGGCGAAGGAGGTGTGGAGGACAACGAGCGACATCCGGTGCATCGCCTTTGGCTCCAAAGTTTCAACTGCCCAGTTGTCGGAACATCGGGGGCCTACCATTGAAGAGGGTGCCCATTTAATGACCCCAAAAATGGACCTTCTCCCCATTTTACCTCTACAGCAAGACTGCCAACGTCGAAGAGTGTCAACTTCCCCAAGGAAATGATTCATGTCCAATGAAACATGAAGTTCTAGTAGCGAGACTTCTTTAAAAATCGAGGTGCTACCGGAATGATAGGTTATAATGTTATGGCTGATTTCCCAACCATAAGTCCTATTGTATCTAAATTCAGCTCCTGTGAATCACCACCAGGGAATCTGTCTTGTTTCAGTCCTGAGCTCAGAAGAACTAGTGAACTGTGTTTATAGTCATGTTTGAGTCACTATGGGATGTGAACCTAGAACAGACTGCTGACCTCATAGAAATCGTTAGATTGAGCCACTATGGGCTGTTTGAGATTTTTAATGAGTCACGTTTAATCTGAGGAGTTCAGTCACGGGGATTGCTGTACGATGCAGGGGGTCGGGGGCTTTTCGGGGATAAACCCTTGCTGTCGGGGGGCCGAAAGCGTAGGATTTTTTTTACACTTAAAAGCATTAAATCAACCTCCTGTATCCTGTATCGCTAATATCCTACACTTGAGACAAAGTGTTCAGGCAGAATCTCCCAGACGGGGTCACGAGAACGAAAACTGTCACCTGCCAGCGTCATTCTCAACATTCTGCGCCGTAATCTACGTTCATTCAAGTTGTCAGTCATTCGCATTTGAAGTAGAGTAACCTCAGGCCAGAGAGATATCAAACCCATGACAGCTTACATGAAGTACCATCGACACTTGTGGATTTTTCAGATATCAAAACACTTAAGAGACTTTGTCGAGTCAATCCGGACTGCCTCGGGACACGCGAGCATGTTTTTCTTTTGTGTTGGTTCTGTTTTTCCGTGTTTTCTCTGCCCAGCTGCAGTTTGTTGTCTGGTGTCTGAAACCCGTTTGTGCAGAAGGAATGACATTGGCTCTTTGGTGGGAACAAAAAAAAAGAACTTCAAGCTCACTGTAAACGTGTTTAGAAATACATTTTGCATCCAGAGCTGCAAGTTTGGCTCCTAAACACAAACACTGTAAAAAAAAATAAAATAAAATAAAAAAGAGAATTGTTGAAAAAATGACTTCAACTCAATTTAATTCAGTATTTACAACTTAAATTAATAAGTTGGACTCAAATAGACTTGCTTTAAGTTTATCAACAATTTCATTTTTGCAGTGCATGATAAGAGCACCAATTCGAAAAAAAAGTGTAATTCCCCGTTTTACAAATTGTTCAAAATACTAAAAAGAGAATGTTATAACAGTAAATTAAAAACTTTAAAAAAAAATTATTTATGGATTATTCTGTTATTATTGTATTCCTGTAGTGTTTTAAAACCAGTTCAACACACTTAAAAAAAAAAAATAATAATTTGGTGATAAAAAAAAAAGAAAAAAAAGTGACTTCCGTTGGTGACGACTCAAAAAAACTTTATTTAACTGTGTGAGACCAGGGAACAAATAATTGTTTTGAGTGCAACTATGTTCAATTCAGTGAGTTCAACCTCTGCTGAATTCCTAGTGATATATATCTATAAATCCATAAACTCAGTTAATATTTATGGAATCTTCCACTCCGCCGCTGGAAAATCGTACTTGCTAACGACATAACTCAAAAACTATATCATGGATCACTTTCAAATTTTAAAGTAACAGAGAACTTAGTGCGAGGAAGAGCTGGGATGATTTTGGTAACATTCGGCTATATATTTCTGACACCAGAGGGAGCTTTATCTTCAAAATATTCAGGCCATAATTGTTATATTTCACATTTGACTCTAAAAAGTTCACATTTTACTCACTAGGGGGAGCTTTTTTATGAAAAACACTGTTTTTAAGACAAACCTCAAACACTTTCATGGATCATCTTCAAACGTTATAACCCATTCGACTTTAGTGCGAGGAAGAACTGAAGTGATTTGGGGAAAGGTCGTTACCTCCGAATGTTTTCTGGATGTAATTTCTCAACCGTTGGTCCGATTTAGTCCAAATTACTTTTCATAATCAGGAAACGGTTACCTGAGGTGATAAATCAACTTAGAATCGAGATATTTCTCCGAAGCTTCGATGTGATCGGACCTCTGTCACCATCTGGCCCCAGAAACGATGCGGGTTTAAGAAATGTGGACTTTGATGTAAAAGAGGAAGTGAGAAAAGTTTTAAAAAATGCAAACGCTTCATAGTTTGGATGAGATCAGCTGAGTCCATAACTGATTCCAGGTGCTGGTTCCATCCAAACGGTCCAAATGGAGCAAATGGTGAAGAACTCCTAATAGGAACCAGAGGATGAATGTGAAAACTTTGCTCCACAGTGTGATAACAAGCCCGTTCTGCAGAACTCCAGTAACAAACGGCGGCGTTTTTTCCCTCCTGGCGTAAAACACGTCTTCTCATTTCAGAACCGTCTACGTCTAAATTCAACTTTCACCCTTAAAAAAAAAGTTCCCACTCCTTTAATTGACTCATCCCTCTTAACAACCGCGTCCACAGTTTCAGGAGGAGCGGCGCCTTTAGGTGCCCTCAAGCCCTCCGCCTCCGCCGCTGCCGCTACCTCGGGCCTGATTAAAACGATTGGAGGAGAAGACGGCGGGTACTTGACCCAAACGGCGTGTGGTACCAAATTGCTTTTGTTAGGTGAACCGGCGCTACGCCTGGCCTGCCTGTCTGAGGCGTCCGGGGGGGATTTGAGATACATATGCGATGAGCGCTGCAGGCTGGGGGGTGGGGGTGGGGGGTGTCAGGTGGAATTCTGGAGACCAATTTAGGCTTGGCGGGAGAGCTGAGGAGGACAATGGAGAATGAGGAAGAGGGCAGGAGGCGAAGCTAATAGAGCTTCCTGCTAACAAGCCCCTGTCTCTGAGCGCTAAGTCTGATGTCACCACATCTCCTCCTCCGACCCCTCCCCCCTCCGACCGCCGGCATCCCTCCGTTTTCGCCTCTGCATAATTTCCCATATTCGTTTCTGTTATTCTCGCCGCTCTCCTCATACGCCAATTTGGCCGTGCAGCGGCGAGCTAAAGCTTCTCTTCCTGCCTCATTTGCGGCGGCGTAGAACCCGGGCCGGTTCTGCTGTTTGTTTGGATGTTTGTCTTTGTCAGACAGGTGCTTTGTTAAGGTGCTGCCAATCATTGTGCGGGTTGTTTTCTCCTCCCGAGGGTCGAGTTTTCCTTTCCCTCCACGCGCCGTTTGTTCGCAATTGTAACCGAACAGCAGCACAGAGGCTGAGGAGGGGAGATTACATCGCCCAGTTTCTGACACATCTCATGCGTCCCACGCTCCAGACGGCGAGAGGAGTCAATTAAGAGTCCAGTTCCTCGTAGCGGCGCTTAAGGCCCGGTAGGTAACAGGTCAGAAAGTTTCCCAGAGGCAGCGTCGGCCCATCGAACAAAGACACACTGACGCCTCGTTTGACTTGATGAAGCCGAGTCACATCTCTTCTTCTTCTTCTTCTTCTTCTTCAAAAGTTCACTCGCTGCCGTTGCATAGTTTAACATAAAATTGCTAAATAAGGCATTTTAATGAAAACGTTCACCTTTCTTTTTCTGTCCCAGCTGGCGCAGGACGAGAATGTTAAGTCAACAAATTACGAACACTTAGTGTCAGACTGATGTCAGATTTAGAGTTGGAAGTGAAATGAAAACCCGGCATTGGCCGGGTACCAACGTCTGACGGGAGTTCAACATCTGATATCTGTCATGATTCGACATCCATCCATTTTCCGTAGCCGTTTGAGGCTGAAGGGGGGGGTTCCCAGCTGATATTGGGCAAGATGTAAAATTTCCCGTCTATTAGATGTGACATCTTCTGACGACCCGCCCCCGCAGGGACCCGTCAGGCGAGAAATTAGTTCAAATTATAACTTTTTGTGGATGTTCCTAAATCCTATCTCCTGATACCTCAGGTATAATGTATAAAATCATACGTATATATACAGATATATATATAGATAGTATATCTAGTATGATATTTTCATGCTTGTTCTTAAAACAAGCATGAAAATATGGCCCCTTTGACCTGTGGTGTCCCCCAGGGCTCCATCATTGGCCCCTTACTCGTTAGCATGCACATGCTACCATTGGGTCGTATTATAAATATTTTCAACAAAAAATAGAGACTCAAAATGTGTTTGAACAAACAGTTGAGTTCCTTAATCTCAAAAAAAACCCTTCTTCCTCTGCTGGGATATTATACATATTATAATATATATGCTTATATGTATTTTTTTTTCAAAAACAAGATTATCCTCTTAATTTTTAAACTTAGCTTATTTCACTTTTTATATTTTTCCTTAGTAACATGACTTTTATTGCTTTCTTGGAATTCCTTTTTTTTTTTTGCAGTGTGTCTTATGTTTTATTAAGAAAATGTGAAAATGTGTTTCTTATTATTGTGAAACACGCTAAATAATTTGGTTTTTAATTTTGAGACAAAAAATAAACATTAAAACATTTCCCAGTAACAAGGCATTATATTTATATTCTTAAAAATGTAATATTTTTTTCCAGTAAAACTGGAATTGGGGCTTTCTTACATATTTCCTTATCTAATCTGTAAAAAGTGAATTGTTTGATGAACTTAAAAAAACACTTTAACTGGTCAAACTCCATTAAATGAATTATTCACAACTAAGATTAATGAGTTAGACTCAAAAATACTTGATTCAATTTAGGTTGAAGTGATTTTTCTTCAATAATTTTCATTTTACGTCCCTAAAGCATAAAAGAAAAAGTGAAAGTCCACTTTTGGAAAATTGCCTAAATCTTTAAAAAA
>VRLP01005392.1:0-37407 GCA_009660295.1 Lophius piscatorius | reverse complement strand
GATGATGACCTTTAGTGTATTGATGATGACCTGTGGTGAATGGATGTTGACCTGTGGTGAATGGATGATGACCTTTAGTGTATTGATGATGACCTGTGGTGAATGGATGTTGACCTGTGGTGAATGGATGTTGACCTGTGGTGAATGGATGTTGACCTGTGGTGAATGGATGTTGACCTGTGGTGTATTGATGTTGACCTGTGGTGAATGGATGATGACCTTTAGTGTATTGATGTTGACCTGTGGTGAATGGATGATGACCTGTGGTGAATGGATGATGACCTTTAGTGTATTGATGATGACCTGTGGTGAATGGATGTTGATCTGTGGTGAATGGATGATGACCTTTAGTGTATTGATGATGACCTGTGGTGAATGGATGATGACCTTTAGTGTATTGATGATGACCTGTGGTGAATGGATGATGACCTTTAGTGTATTGATGATGACCTGTGGTGAATGGATGTTGACCTTTAGTGCATGGATGTTGACCTGTGGTGAATGGATGATGACTTATGGCTGTAGGATAGTTTGCAGAGTGAGGGGAATAAGGTGAATGAGGTGAACAGGTCTCTGCCATCATTAGTCATCATCAGTAATCAATAAATGTCACAAATAACAGTTAGTCTCTGTAGTTTGATGTTATTAACGTTAAGACTATAAATGATCTCATCTACTCCAGCATCTCAGCTGTGTGTGAGCAGGGCTACGAAGCTAACGTTAGCCGAGCCGGTTGTTGTTATTGGCCGTGTCTGGCGGTAAACTTACGGTAACTGATGTTACTGGAAAACACGCTTCGGTTCTGCGAGTCTGCCGGGATGGCGGCGGCAGATTTCCAGGCTCTCAGCGAAACAGCCGTAAGGTTCTGGTGGTGCCCCTCCGATCCGGGCTAACCGTTAAGCCCCAGTCTGGACCGGCAGCGTTCCTCCCGCTCCCGGGTCTGTGTGAGCCGGTGGAGGGAATCAGACTTGTCTAACGGCTACGTCTCCAGATGCTGGAAGCACCGGACAGCTCTCCGCGTCCAGGCAGGTTAGTCTTCACTCCGCTCGAACCTTCAAGTCGTAATTTAGTCAAAAACACGGTACTGACGTTCATAAGGAGCTCGTCGGTACCGTGTTGGTTCGCTGACCTAATTCTGTGGTATTCTTTTAACGGCAGATTTTTTTTAATGATCAAACGGCGTCATCATTCAATGTGATACGTCTTGACGTCATTCCTCGGCGACTGTCCGTGCTTCGGTATGTGAATCAAATATAGGATTTTTCACAATCCTTCAATCGGACAAGATGTTAGTTACGATTTATCCAGAACTAACGCGCCACTGAACGTGTTTAGAGCGGGCAGAGGGCCCGTGTGTGTCCGGACCCAGCGCCCCGACGGTGTCCTCGGATGACCCGGTGGATCAGGAGCTACTAGAGGACAAACACCGGTACTGCATCACATCCACACACATCCACACACGTCTACACACGTCTACACACACATCCACACACGTCTACACGCATATACACACAAAAACACACATCTAGACACATCCATACACGTCTACACACGTATACACACACATCCACACACGTCTACACACACATCCACACACGTCTACACGCATATACACACAAAAACACACATCTAGACACATCCATACACGTCTACACACGTATACACACACATCCACACACGTCTACACACACATCCACACACGTCTACACGCATATACACACAAAAACACACATCTAGACACATCCATACACGTCTACACACATGTACACATCTCTACACACAGACGTCTACATACACATCTACACAAATCCACATGTCTACACGCATATACACATACACAGATCCAAACACATATACACACATCTACACACCTATACGAACATCCACACACATACATATACACACATCCACACACCTCCAAACACGTCTACACACATCTACACACCTCCAAACACGTCTACACACCTCCAAACACGTCTACACACAACCACATACATCTTCACACATCTACACACATCCACACGTACAAAGATCCACACACTTCTTCACACACATAAAAAGATGTCTTTGATGTGAGATAAGATCTGAGGCCGACGGAAGAAGACGGTCACCAGTAGTTCATCTCTGATCACTTCTTGTTTTCTCATTATTTGCTGTGGTTACTTAGAATGTTTGTGCATGTCCTGTTGTTTACAAACATGAATGTTGTGTTTATGGATGTAATAAATGAAGTTAAGAACCCAAATGTGACGGAATGGTCCTCATACATCTCTATTTTGATTTTGAACTCATTTTCAGTTTTTTTGTTAAAGGGCTTGAATCCATTTCTAATGGTTTAATAAGATGTCGTTTTAAATCTTTTGTTTTATATAAACTGGTTCAAGAAATATATTTTCTTGTTGCAAAATCTAATGCATGGAAATGGAAATAAAGAAAAATTGGAGATCGGCGATTGGACGCTTGATTGGAGATCAAGCGTATAAACAAATTAAGTTATCTTTTATTTAACTTTTTTGAGCAATTTTGCTCGTTTTTAAGGGTGTAAAAACTTTAAATCTCCTGCAAGGGACAGGATTCCAAAATGTATTGTGTTATTTTAAATCACTCGGACTATTTTAAATCACCTGTGATCCTTCTTTAACTAAAATGCATCTGGGTTTTATGTAATAATCATCTCATCCGGTACCGGTTTAAAGAAATCCCACTGAAAGGAAAGTCAGAGTTTATCTTACGTAAGATAAAAGTAAAAGAATTCTTATTAATCCTCTTACATAGTAAATGTAGGATTACAAAACAGTAGATTCAAAAACAACTTCTGTCTTTGATCTGACTCCAAAGACAGAAGTATAAATATCTTCACACGCTCCCATCCTCTTCCGTAGAACGTTGTATCATCCTGCAGTGTTCAAACAGCACAGAAGATGAAACCAGGATTCCAACTTCCAACTTTATAGTCAGAGTTCTTACTTTTTCTCAATCTTTTGTAGAATTCTGAGAATGAAATCCTAATTCTGACTTCAGTCGTCTTTTTCTCAAGTCACACAAACTCATTTTGAATGTCACTCCCTACAGACAAATGTTGATGACATAATTAACTTAATCCTGAGCGTAAAGTTATGATCCTGACGTTTAAGTCAGAATTCAAAAAGGTATTCCATGTGGTTGAATCTTCCTCAGACTGAAACATCGACCGCTCAAAACAGACCAAAATAAAAACATTTGTTACCAGAAGGGCACAAACTAAGTAGTGCATACAATTAAAAGCAGTGTTTATAGAAAAGTAACTAAATACAAACTTTACTCACAACAGACACATTGTGTCAAAGGAACCAAACGTCCCTGCACTACAATCAGAAGAAATAGTTTAAAATAATGCAATAACTAAGGGTTCTCTATTTTCTCCACGCGGGTGGGATCTCAAAAACGGTGGAGCCAGTACTTCCCATAATGCAGCACAAAATGACCGTTATCTTACAGCAGCAGGGAAATGAAAACGACTCTCAGTGCCTGTGATAAAAAGAGTTTTATACAACGAGAGTTCTGATATTTAAGAGCGGTCCGCGTGTCTGAACTTCCTTCCCTGGTTTTCTTAGGCAGTCTGGATTCCAGGGCAGTCAGAACATTTTTGAACTCAAAGAAAATAAAGGCAGCGCTGTAATGAGGAGCAGCTTGACGAAAAGAACAACAGGAAGATAAAAGAATAATAATAATCCTTGAATGTAGAATCCTGCTGTGGTGAAGAAGTCATCTGCACTACGGCATGATTCCTTTCATGAACAAGACGACCCGCCATTACTTGATCTTTTACAAGAAACATTTTAATTAAATAGAAAACAAGGCTAGACAAATATTTAACTAATGCACCGATAGAGATTTGAGGTTTCTATGAAAATAGAAACAGTGTTTGTGTGTCGGGACTAAAATGATGAGGAGGGTCCAAACGCTCCCGCAGAGGTCAACAGAAGTCTTCAATCTCTTCTTCCAGCTCCTAATCAGATGGAAAGACCAGCAAAAGTAGAAACATTAAAAACTGTTTGGACATAACGATGTGATAAAACAAGTATAGATTCAATCAAAGCTGAAAACTGGGAATCGTTTATGTTAGGGATAAACTTCCATCTGGGAGCAGGACTCGCTGAAGGTCATGGACCAGGTTATTATCAAACCTGGGTTTTATGCTGCCCTGATGTCAAATCACAACATTAGCAGCCAAGAAAGAGTCGGAGGAGGAGACGGCATTAAACGGTTCTAAATATCCGTCACGGCTCCGGTGAGTCTGGAGTAGGTTCTGTTGTTTTGGTGAAATACCACGTAGAAGAAGAAGAACCGTCAGTCACCTTAAAACCACCGTTCATGAAACCTTAGATCAAGTTACAATGTAAAATATCAAAAGTCACTCAGTTACCAGTCCTAAGTTTGGTGCAGCTCGTATGTAGCGTTAGAAAGGCGCCGTATAAGTCCAAGGTATTATTATTATTATTATTATAATTATTATTAACATAGGAGCGGCCCCCTCCCCGTTCATCAGGACGACCCCTGCTGACCTGCAGGAGGGCGGTCTTGTCGTATTCTCGTCTGTGTCTGTAGATGCTCTGACAGAGCAGGGCGTAGAGTTTCTCCAGCTTGTAGACCTCGTAGCCGTCAGTCTTCGTCACTACTTTCTCCAGCAGCTCCTGAGGAAACATGGAAGAAGAGATTCGTCTCGATCAGGGGGTCGAACTCAAGCACAGAGGGGGCCCAAAATAAAAGTTGAGTCCACATCGAGGGCTGAACAGAGCTCAAACCGGGCTGGTTTAATCTGAAGCATTAAGACAATCTTCTTCTTTTATTTACTCCTTTTGTAGAGTAGAGAAATAGAAAATAGTCAAATGACAGACAGAGTTCACGATGGACCACAAACGTTTCCACGTCTCCTTCTCTAACAGCAGCGCTTTGTGGAAGGTTTTATCACAGGCTTCATTTTAATAGTTTCAGTTTTAAGTTAACAGTATCAAAAAAAAGGGATTTTCTTTATAACCCTTGATCGTCATCTCACTCGCACCAGCGCGCTTGGATGATGCGCCGGCTCTCGCAGTGCATTCTGGGACTTGTAGTATCTGTGGTGTTTACCCTTTTTACCAGTCGTCCAGTTATTATCGAATTAGATGGTGTCACTCGGGCCGGATATAATTGTTCTGTGGGCGGGATGTGGCCCGTGGGCCTCCAGTTTGACATAGGGGATCTAGAGGAATCCTGTGCAGATTCCAAATGTAGTTGTCCAACTGCATGTCCTCCTGTAGAGAATGGGCCTCTGACAATTACTACATAATCATGTGATTACCGGCACTTCTTTTGCACGATGGTCAGGATGGCCTCCGCTGACAGAAACGTCATGTTCCACAGTTTGGAGTTTGTCCGCTGCTCATGATGGTCATTCTTCTCATTCTTCTCATTCTTCTCATTCTTGTCATTCTTGTCATTCTTCTCATTCTTGTGCTGCTGGTCCATCCAGGAGACTATAGCTATAAGTGAAGCTTTCAGACGGGTCAGAATATAAATGAGACGGAACCACTAAATGGCTCTCACTGAAAATCCCAGCTTTGTCTTTCCTGCTGAGGCAGTAGGTGGAGGTGAAAGACTCTGACAGGTGTGGGGGAGGAGCCAAAAGGAAAAGTTATAAAATGGCTGGGTGCGTCCGTCCAGATCCTCTTTTGCCTGATTTTGTTTGATCCCGTTTCTGTGATCTAATCCCAGATATCCACGACTCTCTCCTGAATGTTTCCCTGCATTGTGTTGATGCTAGTTGTGTTCATCCGTGTCTCCGGTTCAACTCACGAGGAAGGAAACCATTTATATCCTTGTTTACACGCCAACACAAAACTACTTCATGGATCGTTCTCAGATGTTATACCCACATACACCTCAGTGCAAGGAACAACTGGTTTGATTTTGGGAAAGGTCACATGCGTTATTACCGCCAGTAGGGGGAGCTACCCATTATCCAATTGACCTTATACTCAGAAGATGATGGGGAAATGAAGAAACTCCCTCTGCCCCTCCTGTTCCTGCTGTGACTCTCTATGTCTGATGAATGACGTGCGTCATGCTGTCGGAGGTTTGCAGATAGTGGACTCTCATGACCTCGTAAGCATTTAATGCTCCCGCTAGATCCGAGTGTCTAGATTCTGGTATGAGACTTGGACTCGCAGGTGCCGAGGTCTTCTCCATTATAACCGATTTGTCTGTAATAAACTAATATATTTAAGTGAGACCACTGACACTCATCCAGCTAATTCTGATTCCTCAAATGATCAGAAGACAAGTTTTAACTCCCCGGTGCTTAGAATAATTATAGGAGAATATCTTCCCTGTATATATCATATTTCACTCAAGGGGGAGTTTAAAAAAAATTTATTTTTAAACAAAAAACCTTTAGTCTGAGGAGTTCAATCAGGGGGATTGCTTATACAACGCTGGGGATGGTCCTTGGGAGGAGGGCATACCCGTACTGTCTCAGACGACAGCGCCGGACTAGTTATTGTGGAGTTGTTGGTGTAACTTCTGATCCTGTCTCCAGTTGGATGAATTGCGTTTCAACGTTTCTTCCTAATTCTCCACCTGGTGGATGCACATATGGATTATTCCACACTGTCATGGTTTGTAGAGCACCATATTACTTTATGCTTGTTTTCACAGAGAAACCATCGGTCCAACATCCTACCTGCTCTCGTATTTGTGTTTTCATGTGAGGTTTCATAGAGGTTCAACGGTCCAGCTAGAGGTTCAACGGTCCAGCTAGAGGTTCAACGGTCCAGCTAGAGGTTCAACGGTCCAGCTAGAGGTTCAACGGTGCAGCCAGAGGTTCAACGGTCCAGCTAGAGGTTCAACGGTGCAGCCAGAGGTTCAACGGTGCAGCCAGAGGTTCAACGGTCCAGTGAATTAAAAAGTCTATCTCAGCTCCTCTTCAGGAGCTCTTTTTGTTTTTACACCGTAATAAGATCTGTATGACCTTTAACTGTCAGCTAATGCTTCCTGAATCTGCCAGCCCTAGGAGGAAAAAGCTTAAAAGAACAGGATGGAGGAGGCCGGTGGATAGGAGATGATTGAAACCACAGAATCCCACACACCTTTAGTCTGTCTCTGTCCACCACCAGAGGAGGAGTTTCCTCATTCAGAATCTGCAGAGTTTTGTCCACGTTGATTATTTGCTGCGTCGACATGGTGCTCCTGATAGACCGGGTCAAGCAGGTCTGGCCGAGTCCTGAGACACAAAACAGGCATCAAGTGTTAAAACCACTCAGCGACACACAAATGAACGGAGACACATCTCCAGGTGTTTAGGTTTCAATCCTCTACACCTTAAGTAAGAGTAAATCGTATAGCATAAATATCCAACCTGTGCTGGTGTCCTCTCCTCTGACGGCTTCAGTGGCGTCTGTGCTTGTTCTTTCTACTATTTCCACCTCCATTGGTTCAGCTGGGCTGCTCGGCTTTGCCTCCTCCTCTTCCTCTACAGTACCAAACGTGTTGTTCTTAGTTTCAGTCAGCTTTCTCTCTCTCACCTCACATCTGTCCTCTGTGTCCGTCTGTCCCTGGGTATCTGCCTCTGTCTCAGTGTTGCCATCCTGGTTAGCGTTCACTGAAATGGTTTCACTTTTCTTATTTCCTGCCTTTCCTGAAACTTTGCTTTCCTCTGCCTGTCCTCGTCGTTCCATGGCAGCTTTAACTTTTCCACACGTTTCACACTGAGTAACTTCTTCTACACAAGGTGGATTTTCCTCACGGCCCAGCTCCTTCTTTAGGGGCCTCAAACTGCCCTCCTGAGGAAATGCGGGCCCCGATTCTATATCAACCACTCGCTTCTCCTTGCCTTCATGCCCCTTATCACACTCTGTTCCTTCTCCCTTCTCAGCCTCATCGTCTCCATCTCCTTCTTCCTCATCAGATCCCAAGTGTGTCTCATCCCCTAATGTGTAAGACGAGGAGAAAGACTTCCTCTTTGCGTACACCCCAGCAGACCAGCGACTCCTCCGTCTTTTCTTCTTCTGAGCTGGAAGAGCAAAACGGGATGAGATTTTCTCTTTGTGATCTTTCAAATGACTCATAATATCCCAGAAAAGTCGTCATCACTGCCGCCGCAGATCCTTTGTGTTAACTCAAACCGTTTCATGGATCATTTTCAAATTTTAGACTCACATGGGCCTTAGTGTGAGGAAGAACTGGATTGATTTTTTAAAAAGTCAACTGCATATTTCACCCACTAGGGGGAGTTTTATCTCTACAAGTCTTAGGGCCATCATTTCTCAACTTTTGGTCCAATTTAGGACTTAACTTGAGGTGCTCTTATATACATCATATTTTATTCTAATAGTTCCTATTTCACTCACGATGGGGCGCCATTTGTGGAAAACACAGGTTCTGGTCCGTAACTTACCAACCATCATTGCAGTTGTGTCTAAATTTATCTCCTATGAATCGACTCCAGGAAATCTGAATAGTTTTATACCTGAACTCGGGAAAACTACTTAACTGTATTTATCTTCATCATTGAGTCATTATGGGATCTGATCCTAGAACAGACTGATGACATCATAGACATAGTTAGGTTGAGTTACTATGGACTGTTGGAGATTATTAATGAGTCACACTTAATGTGAGGAGTTCAATCAGGCGGATTGCAGGTAAAACGCAGGGGATTTGGGGCTTTATCAGGGATGGACCCCCGCTGTCAGGGACGAACAGCGTAGGACTAGTTCCATGTATTAAATCTACAGAAGTCTTTACCTGTGCTCTTTGGTGTTACATCCCCAGAGGCACCTGCAAAAGGAGTAAATGCAGCTGCGAGTCCCGTCGGATCTTCTGGGCTCATGTCGTAGATCTTGGGCTCAGCAGAAGGTTGAACTTGTTTAGGGAGGACGTGGTAGAAGGAGGGAGCAAACTGGACAGTGGAGCAACCTGATAGAGAGAAAAGAATGTTTTTGTCATTTTACATTTTTAGTGTTGGGACCAGTCGGGTTCAATCCACCGAAACAAAGTTTGTTCTGAGACTCAACTACAAACTCAACTACAAACTAGAGTTTGTAGTTGAGTTTGTAGTTTAACAGACTACTGAGTTTAACTTAACTGGAGTTTAACAGACTACTGTTAAACTACAAACACAAGGCAAGTGACAAGTACGGTATCAGAATGGATGAGCTGGAGGTGAATAACGCTTGTTCCATGAGAGCCGAACAAAATACAGTCAAACTCTACAAACTCTGTGGATCAGACACAGATACACAGATACACAGACAGAGATACACAGATACACAGATACACAGACAGAGATACACAGATACACAGACAGAGATACACAGATACACAGACAGAGATACACAGATACACAGATACACAGACAGGGTGTAGACAGCCTGACAACAAATGACCTCCACGCTGATGACCACGCATGATGGTTTTCAAAATAAGCCACTAAACAGAAGTTACTTGTCCAGGTTTCTGTCCTAGAAGCCCACAGACACACAGAAGTCACCTCTTATACCGCGAGATGCTTTGATCTCTTCACAACTCTTCTCAAAATCTTCATCCAGCTCGTCTCTGATGATGCCGTTGACGGTGTCCTTCAGTGCACAGGCTTTATGGCGGATCTGGCGGTCTGGAGAAAACAGACTCAAATCAGATCCAAACTGCTGTAGCGTCGGTAAAACCAGAACAACGCTGTGGATATGTCCTACATCAGCGTGTCGGTGTTCTGTTCAGGTACCTGAGGGGTCCCGGTCTGGATTATACTCCAGGGCATTCTGCCAGATGAGATCCACGTCTTGGAGGAACTCCTTAACTGTCCCGTAGTGATTAAGATTAATCCTATAAAGAACTGTTGACAGGTCCATGGGCTTCTTGATCACCTCGGCGTAATCTGGAACCTGAACACACAAGCAGACGGGGGTTAAACGGGAGCAGAGAATACAGCAACGCAAAAAAAATGTTGAGCCGGCATTAAATGAGGCACCTCTCCTAAATCCACAGGCAGTATGAACGCCTTGAAGCGTTTATCTAGGGTGAGGCGGTGGGTGACATCACGCAGGAAGAGGCGGAGCTCTCTCAGGGTATCTTCCTCATGCTCCTTTAAGCGCTGGAGCTCCTTTTCAGTCAGCTCACGTGGGGCAGGTGGAGGAGCAACAGGTAACACCTCCAATGCATTTAACACTGGGGAGAAAATATAACAACAAAATAAATTAAATGTAGTCAAATTGGGTCCATCCAATAATCCAGTCCCTCAGACTTGATGGTCAGTCCTGCAGGTCAGTGAGGATCAAGCGACAGACCAGAACAGATGTTCTTCTTGAACTCAACTCTGTACATAAAATCTCCATATTTATTAAATAACAATAAACTCATTAAGATTTAAATAAGGGATTTTTTTAATCTGAAATCTTTCACTGAAAATCTCTATTTTAAGTCTATGTGGACCTTATTTTTATGCATTGGCCTTATAATATTTTAATCTAATTCTCTTAAATGTTTTAGTCATGGAAATTTGATTTGTTCTTGGAGCTATTTTTTTTTCTCCCACAGGAATATTTGCATAGTCTATTTCCTCTGACGCCGTTTTCTTCCAAAGGTTCTGGACATCTTGTTAAAGACATGGTTCCATGGACTCCATCAAACACCAGCAGATACTGGATGAAGACCTAAAAGCCTGTCAGGAACCTTAAAGTGGGTCGTGGTTGGACCTTCCAGCAGAACAATGTTCTGAAGATCACCTCAACATCAACCCAAGAATGGTTCAGAGATCACAGAATAAAGGTTCTATCATGACCATCCCAGTCACCTGACCCAAACCCACCAGAACATCTGTGGGATGAAATATTAAATGCAGGGTACCGATAATTGTGGCACACATGTTTTAGAGGAAAACATTTGTTCTTTGTTCAGAATTAAATGTTTTTTCAAATCTTAATTTTGTTACAGGAGTTAGTTGGAGATTTGATTCTATTATTGAATCAAAGATCATTCTTAGTGACATTAAAGACATTTTTTGAAAGGCTTGCAGAGTTAATGTGATTCCTTGCATCATTCCTCTTTAGCCTGAAGGTGATATTTCCCCCTAAATGACAAACGGTACATTGTACCATCTACTGATCAGAGAAGACACAATGCAGCGACAGGACCTCCACAATCAACCGGACCCGTTTGAAATGAATGGAGACATTGTCGTGAATCACAAGACGACCATTAAGATAAACCATCCAGCCGCTGGCTTTTTCCAACACATAAAATCTGACTCATTAAGAATATCTAGAGGCGAGGTTTGCCATCTTCCTTTGGACAAGTTTGAACTCTGATCACAATCCTAAGTCTCCCTTCAAGCCCAGCTCACACCCAGTTTACTTTAACTTGGCTCTACAGGTGTGCATTCCTCACCAGACTTCTTTTTTGAGCTGGGGGCCTTTGCAGCTTGATTAAGGATCAGATCTTCAAATAACTTTCTTCTTTCTCTGCTGGAGGGGACCTGGACACGGAAAACCTCTCCATACTCCTCCCGAAACAACTCCTGCACCTAGAAAAGGTGAGAGAACTTACAGATAAATTGTCCGAGCGAGTCTGGAGTAAATGCAGTGAGGTCTAATTTGAATCGGCTGGGTCTTCCTCGCACACCTCCAGACTGAGCTGGTCGTATTGCATGCTGCATGTGGCTAGAAGTAAAATGGGAGCAAAGGCAGGAATGGAGCTGAGCAGGCTGAGGAAGGTGGCTCTCAAGGCCGGACCCAGGGTTTCCCACCACTGTCCGATGTGAGGGATGTAGAGGATGCTGGGAGACGTCCGCTTCGCTTCGACAAAGATCTGCAGCACACACAAACGATATTATGTAGTGTGGATTTTTACATATACATATATATATATATATATATATATATTATTATAACCAGGTAAGTAATGGGTAAATAATCAGTTAGTCGGTTCGATCCACTAATTGATGATTAAGAATGGTTGGACAGTTTAGTAAAAATAAAAAATGAGGCTTGTTTCTTACACAGTGAGGATACGTTTGATTTTCAATGGCATCAAAGTAAATTCAATATTAGACAGGGATTTATTTGTAGTGCACATTTATCCCCTCCTCCCACTATGTAGGGGGGCGGAGTCATGAACTACAGTCTCTGTTGCAGCTATATTGGCCAGTGAAGTCCAGAGTAAAGAACACACTGAATTTGACTAAGCTGCGGGACAAGACCTCCGTGCCGCCCCGGATGTGGCGAGGATTGAATGCTGCATTGTGGCCTTTGATTTACCTGAGCACAAGTCTCTACTGGAGCCTTCGCACTGACCCCGAACAGCACAGCCATGTCCAGTGTGTAAACAGTGAACTTCTCCAGGGCATGAAGGACAGCTGGAGCCAGGTGGGAGCTCTGACCAGAACCGGGTCTGCCCTCCAACAGAAGACGAGGACGGTAGGAGGTCGGTTGGCTCATCACACTCCTATACATGGTTACATGACAAAGACACAAGAGATGGAAAAAAACAAGTGTTCATTAAAAAAGAAGAAGATCCCTCTAGTAAGTTTATGAACTATTGGAGTAAAATATGATCTATACAAGACAGATACCAAAATTAGACTAAATCCGACCAATGATCCAGAAATTATGGCATGAAAAAACATTTGGAGGTAAAGCCCCCCCCCCCCGGAGACGGAAATATACAACAAATCTTTCCCTAAATCAATCCAGCTCTTCCTCATACTAAGGTGTATGTGGGTATGAATGTAAAAATGATGCATGAACTCTCATGTTTTTGAGTTACTGCGTTAGCAGGAAGGATTACATGACAACTGTTGACTAATGTGCAACTATTAGAAGGATGTCTGACTGATGGACCTACCTGTTGAGTCCCTTAGCAGGTGTTTTGAGTTGGCCATGAGAGGTCTGTCCGACTGAGAGGATCTCTGAGTCCTCATCTTCACTGAGAATGAGCTCATCGTCAGACAAAAAGGACACGTCTGAAGAGAAACACAGAGCAGTTAGTCCTGAGGCCCTGAGAGAGGTTGGCACATGATCAACCAGTGTGAGTGTGCTCCATTCTGTAACGACTTAAAGACAAAGGACAAATGATTTGTTTAATTAAATGATAGAATGCATGATTAACTGAAACAGATGCAGGCCAGAATTAATAGATGCTAAACAGAAGAGCAGAAAAAACCTTGAACCTTGTTCTCTCTTTGTTTTTAAGCCCTGCTCAGCATGTGGAAACACTCTGCTGAGGGTCCGGAGGATGTCCTGCAGGACAGAGCTCAACAGAGGACGTATGGCAGGTGTCAAGGCCTTCGCTGGTGAAACCACCGCCCTGAGAATCACAGTTAGCATCAGGATTATCCTGGTTAATCAAAGAGCCTGGAGACGGACATTTGAGAATGTTTACATCCTGGGGAGGGGGGGGCACTAGGTGTAAAGGTTGAATTTTACCTCTGGGAGGCGGGTACCATTTTTGACATGGCGGCCACAAAGTCTTTGTTTGTGATGAATATGGAGTTGACGTCGAGAACAAGTTTCTGCGATGAAGAGTAGATCTGAGGGTAGCGACGTCGCAGTGCACACAGGGCAGCCTCGGAACACACTGCTTTGATGTCAGCTCCACAATAACCTAAACGCAAACAGACAAACTGCTCATTAAGACGATCTGTAGCTGTTTGTGAGCAAAACCTTGTTTCCTGTGTGAAACTAGTCCCACCCTGTCATATAACCCTGACAAGACCCCAATCTCCTGCGTTGTACCAGCGGTCCCCCTGATGGAACTCCTCACATTAAATGTGACTCATTAATAATCTCAAACGGTCCATAGAGACTCAACCTAACTGTTTCTATGATGTCATCAGTCTGTTCTAGGATCAGATCCCACAGTGACTCAATGATGAAGATAAATACAGTTAAATAGTTTTTCAGAGCTGAGGAATAAAACAAGAGATTCCCTGAAGTCGATTCATAGTTATGGATCCACTAAAAGTTCCCCTAGTGAGTAAAATATGAAGTATTATAGTGACATAATATCTAAACAAGATAGATCTCCTGCTGTAGATTCATACGAGCAAGAAGTGGACATAGTCAGACATGTGGTTAGGAAGTTCTGGTCAAAGAATGCATTTTTTCACAGAAAGTTCCCCCTTGTGAGTTAAATCTAAGGTTTACAGGTTAGATCTCCTCCAGTCCATTCATCTGTACCGAATTAGAACTAAATCAGACCAAAGGTTGAGAAATGATGGCCCCCAACATTTCAAACTGATCTATCTTCTACTATCTACTTAGTGAATAATCGCCTCAGCATGAAGGATCTGCAGCTAATAAGATTTCAGAGATTATTGTGTAGAGGGAGCTAAAGAATCCTTTTGGTTTTCAGATACAGGTTTTGTCCTGGTCTCCAAATAATTTTCAAAAGAAAAAAATCTTTGATATTTGTCGAGAGTCATGAGAGAATCGATAGTTCTAATTTAATGCAACTGTTTGCACGGAGTAGGTTTAGAAAAATGTCGGAGACGCAAACATACCGACACATTTTTCTGCCAATTCCTCGAGTAAAGAGTCGGAGGGCGAAGGAGTCCACTGTCTGGTGTGGATCTTCAGGATGTCCTTTCTTGCCTACCACACAGAAATAATAGCGTCTTGAAGAGAAGGACCAATATTTACATTTGATGTCCAGTTCGTCATCTTTCCCACCTCTCTGTCCGGTAGGCCAAAGAGGAACTCTCTGTCGAAGCGTCCCGGTCTTCTTAGAGCTGGGTCGATGGAGTCCAGTCTGTTTGTGGCTCCAATCACAACAACTTCTCCTCTGGAGTCCATCCCGTCCATGAGAGCCAACAGCGTCGATACAATGGAGCTACAGAGACAGAAACAGAAACAGACCAGGTCAACCACGTCTCCTGCTGGGAATGAAGACATACTCTCTCAAAACAATGAAGGGAACACTTAATAAGGACCTGACCCTCCTGATGCAGTCATGAGCTGGACCACAAAAAGAGAAGACAGCCCTGCAGCTCTCTGTGGTGATAAACCCTCCATCGTGTGGAGCGCTGCTCACCTGTGGATCTGCTCCTGACGGCTCGACCTGACTGGAACCAGAGCATCGATTTCATCAAAGAAGATGATGGACGGACGCATCTGGTACGCCTAGAATGAATTGGACAGGAAAATGACTCAGTAATATGTGATACCGACTAGTAGGTAATAATAAACAGAGTTAACTTTAACAACAGAGACTTTCAGGTTATGGTTTCATGTCTGTGAACAGAAGAAACAACTTCCACAGATCCCTAGAATCAGGAGAAGGCTTTACCTGGTCAAAAAGCATTTGTAGCTGTCTCTCCGACTCTCCCAGCCACATGCTGAGGCAGTCGGCCCCTTTCCTCATGAAGAACGACACCTTCCCCTCCCCCTGACTGCACTCATTGGCCAGCGCTCTGGCCACGAGGGTCTTCCCTGTGCCTGGAGGTCCATAAAACAGACAGCCCCTACAGAAAAGAGGACATGGAATGGAATCGTGTCACAGAGTGTAAAGTGAAGGATTATCCATCTTATTTTAGCTCAACATAGACACTTTGAGATTTACCTGGGAGGCTGCATCTTGAACCTCTCAAAGACTTCTGGGTAGAGGAGCGGGAAGACCACCATCTCCTTCAGCGCCGAGATGTGTTTACTCAGACCTCCGATGCTTTCAAACCCCACCTGCATGACAAATAGTACAATGTTTAGATTGTTTCCTTATAATGCTAATAATCAATAACCTATTGATCGCTATCGTTGACCAGCAACCTTCAACCATCCATTCAGAAGTATTTTTGTCCTCTTCTCAGTAATCACTGCTTCAAAAGGTAGAGCAGGGTTAGTTTATACTTTATTTAAGGATGGCTGTAACTAACGACTACTTTCATAGTCGATTAATGGTTCCAATAATCAAACAATTAATCGGATAATTTTCTTAATCTTTGTACATCCTGCAGTCAACAACTACATCAGATTCAATCCTTTACAAGTGGGATGCGGCCCATATAGGACACGCCCACACGCAACACACTTCAGCAGTAATGTGAAAGGTCTCCACGAACAATGTCAGCTGTCTGGTTTTAACGGAGGGTCACGTTTGTGCCGTGAAGAGTATCATCGTGATTAAATAATAGTTATTTGGTTCTCTCCACCTCATTAACAGTTCACTACATCAGAAGGTCACGTTAAACCCAACAGAAGACTTAAGTACACGCCCCTCTAACTCTGAACTAGCTAACTAGCTACAAAGCTTACACTGACGAGTCTTTCATTGTCCACAGGGTCAACATGCTTCCACATCTGTAGCAATGGTGGATCCATGGGGCCAAAGTTTACTTCCTTCTTAGTATGCGGCGTCAGAGGCGGCGTCCGATGAAGTCACAGACTAAACTACTTTTGAATTTGTGGACAACTAATATCCTTATCAAAAAAGTGGGGGGGGGAAGGTGACTCCAAAAAAACAAAACGACCCGTGCATCAGACAGATCTCAATAACTCCAGTGATAAAAGTTCTTTCCTCCGAGTAATAGAAGAGTGGAGGAGTAGAACGCGATTTGAGTTACAGCAATTTATATTCAGTGCATCACAGTGGGCTCATGATGTCACAAAGATGAGGATGAGATGATGATGATGATCATCATCATCATCATCATCATCATCATCATCACACTTTCCCTGTGTGATGAGATGATCACCACTTCCGGGTTATCTAAAACAGGGGTTCTCAAACTATGGTACGCGCACCACTAGTGGTACACGGGAGAATCTCTGAAATTACCTACTTTTACAAAATTAAATTAAATTAATGTAAAAAGGTATAATACTAGTAAAATACTACGAGGAATGAAATGAAATCTTTAAAATAAGTTTTGCTTTTCCCGTATATTTTTCTTCAGACGTCCATCTGTTGCTAGGTAGCGGGGTCGTGGTGAGCGCGCAAAGCTGTGACAAACTAAACTGAGGACAAGAAGACAGTAAGCGGAGGAGGCTGAGATTACGAGTGCTCTCACAACAACACAGTCCTGGCTTCAAACGGGAACATTAAGGAGGAGAAGTGATGACCAGGAGGAGAAGATTCTTAGTAGCCGTGTAGAAACTGAAGTGGAAGACAGTGAACACAGCAGCATTCCAGAATCAACATCATCAACCAGCGGCAAACAGTGAAAACCAGTAAGGAGATATGACTTGAATACATCAAATTTAGATTCAGGTGGAGCGGGACAGAGGAAGAGTCCAGGTCTGGTATGTGGAGATGTTCTGAGCAATGAAAGCATGAAAGCGTCGCATCTCACAACCGAACACGCAGCACTCCGAGACAAACCAGCGGATTTTTATTTAAGAAGGCGGGACGAACCGAAGCAGCCGAAGTTACACCCGTAACTAAAGCTCAGGCCAGTCTGTGATGGTGAACGCTGCACCCTGAGGATCACTAAACAGGAGTGATGGTGAACGCTGCACCCTGAAGATCACTAAACAGGAGTGATGGTGAACGCTGCACCCTGAGGATCACTAAACAGGAGTGATGGTGAACGCTGCACCCTGAGGATCACTAAACAGGAGTGATGGTGAACGCTGCACCCTGAGGATCACTAAGGAGGATAGAAGGACAGAGCTCACGTAATGATGGTTCTGCTTGCAGGACATGCCAATCTCTGTTTATCCTGAGGTTCATGGTGGCCATGGTTGAACTCCGTCGTGAATTCTTTCTGGAGATGGAGATTTTGTTTTGGGCTTGAGTAGATCAGCTCCAGGAGATGACAAAGAATAATCCTAAACTCCGTCTATAACAGTCAGGGGATGGTTTCTTCCACTGAATCTGGGTTTCATCTCTTCTGACGTGGAAACTGTCCTTTGGGTATGTTTGTTGTAGATGTTTTGGGAGGTCACTGGAGAAGGAGGTATGGATACTTCCGTCTTCATGCTTAGAGATGGTTAAGTCCAGGAAGTGGATGGTGTTGTGGTTAGCTCCTCACATTTGGAGTCACCCTGTGATGGATTGGATCTTAGCGGGGGATAGTTTGTGTTTTTGTGTATTTAAGGGATACCATATATATATATGGGTGTTCTGGGATATGGTTCTTTACGTGAGATCCAGTTGCATTGAAATGAGTGTATGAGGAGAATATCAACTACATTCATAAAAGTATTTACCGGGTTATTCTTTGGTTCTGTGTAGGACTGTGTATCTTCCACGAGGTTGAACATTGTGTTTCCATATTCCTTTGAGTCCATGAGTACCATTCTTCCTCTTTTGTCCGCAGTTCTGATTGTGATATCCGGGTTACTCTGTAGTTCTTTTAAAGGCGTGGTGTTCCGTAATCAAATTTTAAATTTGTGGACATCTTATTTCATAATCATTTTTGTGGATTATTCGTTTCAGCCCTCTTTAAAAGTTGTGTGTTTGTCATCCGTCCGTCTTTAAGGAGCAGCTTACCGTCCGGTCTATGTGCATCGGGTCCACATCAGCGAGGCTGGCTCCGATCTTCATCCTATCCTTCTGGATCCCCAGAATGTCTTCTTTCCTTAAGTTGATAGGCAGAACTCTGCAGGAGAAGAGATGGAGAACTGGAAACTTGAACTTGGACTGGAAACATGAAGGTACAATTACTGAGAGAACTAAGAGGAGAAAGAAGAATATTCTATTTACTTTTGGTTTGAAAATTGTAAACAGGTATTGTGGTAATAATGATGTACAATAGTTTCATTTTAATCTGTCTAACCCACGTCTGTTACGTGGGCTATGATGTCATCAAGTAAGTTGGCTATGACATCATCTGGTACGTGGGCTATGGTGTCATCAGGTACGTGGGCTATGATGTCATCAAGTACGTGGGCTATGATGTCGTCAGGTACATGGGCTATGATGTCGTCAGGTAAGTGGGCTATGATGTCATCAGGTACGTGGGCTATGATATCAACAGGTACGTGGGCTATGATGTCATCAGGTACGTGGGCTGTGATGTCAACAGGTACGTGGGCTATGATGTCAACAGGTACGTGGGCTATGTCATCAGGTATGTGGGCTATGATGTCATCAAGTAATTGGGCTATGATGTCATCAGGCACATGGTTTGTACGGCCTACTGCTGATGCACTCACCTGTTGATTGTCCTGCTCCTGTTCTTGTTCTTACTTCTCCGTCTCTGGAACTGCTCATCGTCTGAAGATGAGGAGGTGGAGTCACTACTGTGGATAGCGTGTCTCCTTCTGCAAAAGCAAATATCAAAATGCTGCAGTGTCATCTCTAATAACATCTTCATCATTGTAGCACTTGCTTGTCCACGTGCCTAAAAGTAAACAAATAAATAAATACCAATAAAAAAAGGAACAATAACAGCAGAATTCTGACACGTTTCATGGTGCCACCAGAAAAAAGAATCAATGCTTCTGATTGGTTCAAGTCATCTTTTCATAATATTGACCTTCAAACAGCCACAGTTGAAGAGACCGAGCCAAACGTACACGACACAATCACCATCTACAGATTGTGAGTATTACAGGTTTGAGGTGTTTGCACACAAACAGCAGCGATAGAGCAGGAATCATGCAGGAATCTCAGATAAGGCAGGATTTGATTGTGAGTGACGTGCTTCAATAACATCTCACCTTCCTTAACGACACCTGACATACAAGGTATGTTACTGTAGAGTACCTCAAAACTACATGCAGAATACAGGCACAAGTACAAGTAGTACAAGTACATGTTTGAAGTCTTTGTCGGAGAGTCCAGCTATGTTTACACAACAATGATGCACCGGATACGTTTGGTTTCCCGTCTAAACATGTGGACCTCAGTGTCGCCCACCAATGACTAAAACAGACAACATCCCAACAACAAACGCAATATATACTAAAATGCAGTATTTATTATACTGATCCCCGTAATGACATCATCGTTCCAACAGCTGGCAGTAAACAGATGGAGAGATATTCCGTGTCTCAGCTCTGAGAACTCCTCCTGAGGGTCAGGTTCTCTTCACCTGACCCTCAGACGTTTAAAGTGATCGTAGCTTTGGTAGAGCTTTCGTCCGTCCGCCTCTGCTGCAGTAAGTTTTATTCGTCTTAGAGAGAAGGCACATCCCTCGCTAGCACTCCTTATATTTGCCAGTTGAATTTCCCGTGAGGGCCGTGGTGTCGTACTGACCTGCTGGCTCTCCTGTTGTAGGGGCTCCTGGGCGCCGTGGAGCTGAAGCCATATCTGTGTCTGGTAGGAGACATGTGGTCCTTGAAGTACATGCTGCGTTTCCTGGGCTCTGAGACGTACAACAGCACACCTCAACACAACGACACACACTCAACTGGATGGGCTCTGAACAAGAATCTGAGCGCTTTCACAAAGAACTCAACTGTTCATGACCGAGACATTAACGCGACCAAGGTTAAAATGACTAACTCATTTAAACAATTTAATCAGAGTGAATAAAAGTCCTACCGTCCAATGGGGCCTGGTATCGTACCACAGTCTTCCGCTGTCGAAAGTCATAACGTCTTTGATTTTCTTCCTCCTCGTCCTCGCCATCCTCATCTTCCTCCTCCTCCACCTCATCATCATCACCATCGTCGTCTTGTTCTCCATCTTCCTCCTGCTTCTCTTCTTTGTGATCCTCCTTATCCTCTCCTGTTAATCAGGATGGGAAAACATCTGGTTCCGTGTCTACTCTCTTTCCAACTATAAACAATAAATGTCTTGCTTTTAGAAAAATAATGAATTATTAATTTGGATGATGAGATCCTGATGGTGTTAAATGGAGAAAATAAAGCATATTTTATACCACGTGTAAACGACATTTGACCCTAAAGGTCAGGATTGTTCCAAGACGTCAGTTTGGCGGAGGTAGACTTTCAAAAAGAAAAGAAGAGAAAAGTAAGACTTCATTAGTGAATAACTGCCAGGTTTCTTAAAAATATAATATTGTATGTTGTTTTTATCAGAACAGTCCAGGCGCGGATGAGCGGTTAGCGGAGACCCACCGTGTGCAGTGGGTGGATTATTTATTGAATTATTAGCATAATTCTGTTTTTCTCGGCAACTTCCTGCGAGCAGATTATTCGGCGACACGGTGACGTCTAGTGGATCTTTTTCAGCACAACTTAACTCAACGGAGTAGAGGAGATGACTCCGACAGGTTCGATCCAGTTACACGCTTTTCAGTGAGTGACTCAAAACTGACTCAACCATCGAGTTGAGCAGGGCATTAGAAGGAAATGTTATCTTAAATTAATAAACGCCTTTGGGCCGTAAAAGCCCGGGGGTGGATAAAAATACCATCTTACATCCAATAGAAGAAAAATAAAGCCAACTGACGCCTCGTGCATCAAATGGACAAGACGTGTGCTACATCTGCTGGGGGTCTGGGAGCTGCTGGACCGCTGAAGGTTATCACCTGTAATCCGTACCTGCTGCTGTTTAAAGGTTCTCCATCTCACCTTGGTTCTCCTCCTCCGTGTCTTTACTGTCCTCGTTCGTCCTCAGAGACCTTCTCATCCTGCCTCTGGTGTACATGCCAAACTGTTTGGAGAAATGATGTCAAATGCTTGATCCAATATGTGGAAAAACTTGTCATTCTACTGCTGTCAACATAAACACAAGGATTAAATAAAGACGTATTAAGTGTGGAATGTAAAATGACGTTTCCAGTCATTACCTCCTCCTCAGTGTCTCTATCTCGGAGTCTGCGTCTCATCTTCTGCATGTCATCCATCTTTTGAAGGACAGCTTCGGCCGTGCTGAGGGATGTTCAGGGTAACAACTTTGTCAAAATTCATACCCAATCAATTGTTCATATTTAATCCAAACATACGAGGGAGTGATCAAAGTGGGGATGTCATGGAACCGTCGTCACGTCGGCATCTGCCTCAGATCCTTCATGTTCATACGAGAACGCAAAAACTGTTTCATGCATCATTTTCCAAAGTTCCCGCCCTCGTGGACCTCAGTGAGAGGAAGACCTGGATTGATATGGGGAAAGGTCGGACGCGTATTTCAAGCTCTATCTCATTACGTTCAACCGTTGGTCGGATGTAATCCAACTGTGGTGAAGATGAATACTTAAAACATGGATGCTGATTCGCCTCGATGAACAAGTTTGGTGCCTGCACCTCCAGACAAATCATTTCCGTTTGGACTATCTGCTCTGTACTAGTGAGACTCCTGGGTTACGCCTCTGGACTGCATCGGGGGAATGTTTGTATAGGCAGAGCGCTGCAGTGAACAGTCATGACTGGTCAGGCAGTGATTTAAGGAGTGCTTGATATGCTTTGCAGTGGACCAAGCACACGTACTAAGTCAGATTAGTTGTGCAGCCTTAACTAAGAGCAGGAAGATGCTGAGGCGAGCGTTGCTGAACTCACTTGGTGATGAGGCGGTCATAAAGCTCCGACTGATTACGGGAGTTTCGTTTATATCTGGTGATGCGGGAACTACGACGCACCGAGTGATCCTCTTCATCTCTGCTCCGGAGATTAAAGCGGCTCCTCTTGGGAGTGGAGGACCCCTCCACCTCATCTGGAACATCTAGGGCACAGAAGGAAACATTCTTTTAACAGACCCTCCTACAAGTAAAAGTGCTCAACATGTTGTGTGCAACATCATTTATGAGTTCTTCTGAACATCGCCACCCTTTAAAGAAAATGAGATGCATAAAAAGTCTATCGTTTATACCCATGATCTTTAATTCAAACGATTCATCAAAACAAAAAAAGGCGGCCCTGTGTATCTTTAACAAGATGTCCAGAACCCTTAGAAGTAAAACAGCCCCACAGAACTGATGATCGACCCTCGTGACCCCTACATTTCCCAACAAACGACATTAGGCGAACACCCACAAACATCAAGCGGCCCTGAGGCTCAAATTGTACAGTGTACACACGGCTTTACCAAAAAGCTCTACTTTAGTCTCATCTGACATCTGAGACCTTTTAATGATAGTATTTTTCAGGGGTGTCTATAATCGTGGCACACATGTTTTAGAGAGGAATTTTGTTTTTTAAAAATGTTGTTACTTGAATAAAAGTTTAGGATTCTGTGAAGAATCTGAATTGAGATCATGAGTAAAGACCTTTTTTGTATCTCATTTTTGGAAGAGTGCCAATAATTCTGGATTCTACTCTTTAGAAAAGACTTTCATCCTGGCAGATTCTACCTGCTTGTTTCCCACTTGATGGGTTTCCTTCTCTCTGCAGTCTGGAAGATTTCCTGAAGAGAGGAATCCACATGAAATCCAAAATTAGTTCTTCACATCAATATTTAACATTGTGTTGAGTGTTAAAACGTTTGTCGTTTTTTGCACTGTATATTCAATCTGATCTTATAATTGGAGATTGCGTTGCATATATCTTACGCATCATATATTGTGGGATGTTTATGTAGCACATCTTAAAGCTGTATAAACTCAATTAGATAAAAAAAACAAAACCCAAAGGATTCTGATGGAGTTCAGGATTTATCAGGCGGACTACCCCTTTACTCCAAACAGTTTCACTGCATCAGCCGTTTTATCGATTCATGTTCTTTGTTCCATGTCTCTTTTCATAATGTTTTGAAGTGAACAAGCAGATTTCAATCTGTGTTATGGAATTTCACTCATTCACCTGTAACGGTGCACCTGAGAGTAGCTGGGTTAGTAGCAGTGCTAACACTAAAGTGACTGGGCCTGCATTACCTGGTGCAGCATCCACCATCCTTGTCTTCAGTCGTCGGGGAGCTGGTCCTTGGTTTCTCATCAGAAAATGAGCCATCTAGTTGAACTCTTTGTCTTCGGGTCCTCAGGGAATGATGGAGTCCGCTTCCCTCTTCCTGCTTCATATCAGCATGGCCCTGTCACAGTCCAGATAAAAGTTCAGAGATTACAATATATAGAGAAAGAATGAGTCGGTTGGATGGAAATCCAAATATATAATTGACTGGGATAAAAAAATATTTCAAGTGTAAATGACAAAAACAGAACATTACTCTCTACTTTTGTACTTTTGTTGTTTTAAATGAGTGAGAAGGAAACCATGAGACAGCACACCGACATACTAATTTAGGTCATTTTTAATCCTTTGAGCCAGCAGTACCAAAATATTTGATTAGAATTTTCACTTTACACTTTCTTAATACCCATAATACATACTCCAAGTACTCAGACAATACCCACACCTGCCTATAATGTCATAATGACACCTTTCAAACAGAACCAGCGTCATCTCCTAGGTTTGTGCTTTCATTGAAATAGACTCATTTGCTTTGTGACTAAATAAATCAAATCATATGACTGCTGACGGAAGGCAGCAGCAAGTAGAACACTAAAGGCTTTCTTAAAGCTGCAAATGTGACAACATCTTTGTGCAGTCAGCTTTCCACAGGCTGCTGCTGCATACCACCAACTCAACAGGCATCTCAGTGAAATACAGGTCAAATGTCTGTGTGTCCAAGAAGCAGACAAAAACCCTCTTACTCACCTAATTCAATTAATCCGCTATGTATGATTTGAAAATTGAGGTTTAGCAGCCGGATTAATCGAATAACCCCTCAGAGACACAGTTACATACATCTCCCAGCACAGCCCAACATCCATGTAGTCAGTCGACCTGCTGAGGTCAAGTGTCAATCACACTGAACAAGTTCTGATAATGATTGATCAACAACAAGAGGACTGTGGACATTATACCATTACAGAAGTGTCCCACAGACAGCTACATGTCAGTACAATGATGTGTAAGAGTGCTCCTTCAATCCCATAGTAGTAACATCAGTGTAAGGTTGATAGATAGTTTATTATCTTAGCATGCTAGCAGAGAAAAGTTGCGTTTATAAAGGATCTACAAACCAAACCGATCCCGTTCTAGTTATAAGGTGATTATAAACTGTCCACGTCCAAGTGCTCACGTTGGCAATGTTGT
The DNA here is from genome assembly GCA_009660295.1 of Lophius piscatorius. Taxonomy (NCBI): domain Eukaryota; kingdom Metazoa; phylum Chordata; class Actinopteri; order Lophiiformes; family Lophiidae; genus Lophius; species Lophius piscatorius. The sequence goes on along the minus strand of VRLP01005392.1, from coordinate 12,520 downwards.
TTTCGGGACTGCTGAAGCTGTCATCCAGGGCCCGAGAAGACCGGGTCGAGCGGGTGGACCTCTTCTGCGACGCGGGAACCAGCGACAGAAACTCGGAGCTTGTATCCATCTCCACGGCCCTCTTCGGGGTGGTAGCCCCCGGCACAGCGCCGACACCGCCGCTGCTGCTGCGTAGTATCACCATTTTGGCTTGCAAGCGACCTTATACCAGCACGAACGGCAGATACAACTCCAAACTATCCAGCATCTAAGGTACCGAAGGCATGACTCAAGTCGGCCGTAGCAACCTACCAGCTGACATCAGCTCCAGACCAAAGCCTTGATTTCTGGCGCCATAAACGTCATCAGAGCTCAGCCCCTAAAAAGCTGCCGCCAGGAGAAATAGAGCCAGGAGGGAAATTGTAAATAAAACCAAGCTGTAAGAGTGAGGTGTTTTCATCACATCGGAGGTGCAGCATATTTCCTTATTGGTCTTTGTTGTTGGTATAAATGTATCACTATAACTGTGTATTTATAATACATACTACATGATGACGTAACACTCGCGCATGGGTATGTACAAAATGAAAATGTTTCCCGGTCGTTAGAGCGCGCGCAACTCCTAACTGTTCATAAACGCGCGCTTTACGTGGGTCATGTAGTCTCCGTCCTATGAAGTCTCCAAGAGTTCTTTTATCCTGTGCGAACAAGCTGATTTACTGTTCATCTATATGCGTTTCTTAATTAACCAAACCACCATATAATGAAAAGAAGTAACATTCAAAGATCTATTTTCACATCATTTAAGGGAGACGGCTCTTACTTTCATGTCAGAATACACAACAAACACGCCGCTCAATTTGACTTCCGCTCTAATCCTTCAAGAATAAGACCACCTCCAAGTCCACTGGTCGCCAATGGGACAATACAAATCGCATGTTCTTTAAAACAGAGTCAGCATCAACTTGTAATCTTTTATTCGAATAAGTGACAGATACCAGAAGGAAAATACAAACTTTAGAGTTGTTTGCTTGAAAAAAAGCACAATTCTTAAAACTGCTGTACAGGCAACAAGATCGTGACCGTTAAATCACTAAAACATCCATGGTATCCTCCACACCTGCTCCCGTCTTCTGCTCTCCTTCATCGTGTCCGTAAGGGAAACTCATTTACCCAAGTTTGGTCTTTTCTGCTCCCAGAGACTTTTTCTCTTAATGTGTACAAATGGGCTTTGGAATAAGTCTATAAAACAGACATGCCTGACCTGTAAACTTATAGAACTACCTCTGCTATAGAAATGACCAAACACAAAGGATACAATGGAAGTTTTGAGATTTCACCCGTCACAGCCGACATTCCTTTCCATAGACACAGCAGGCAGCGGTCACATTTCACAGGGCCAGGACAAGTGTTTGACTACAAAGAAAGTAATAATGTGACGACATGAGTTTGTAATTATCTTTTTTTTATTTAACTTGAAAAAGGCTGTCTAACTCTACCCTCCCATCCTTTCATGTTCGCAGGTCAGAAACACTCCGGCCAAATGCTATCGGAATTAATGAGTCGTTTACAAAAAAACATTGAATGAGACGGTTGGCTACTGCGCTGTTATGTCTTTGTCTTGAAATGTGGCCTGAATCTCCCCACCTCACAGCGGGTGTGTTCACGCGATGGCTGCCAGGTAGTCTTTCACCTCCGCTGGGGTGAGTCTTTTGAAGCCCGCCTCATTGCAGATCCCCACCTCGATGTTCTCCTCCGTCATCTGACCCTCAAAGCTCTCCTGAAACACAAAGACATGGGAGTGTAAATGAAAGCGTGCTGGTGGAGGTGGTTTCCATGACTTTGGTTGTCTACTACACTGAACAACTTGCCTTCAGTGTCAGGATGGCTGTGTGGATGGCATCTTCTAATTCCAGATCGTTGTTATACCTGCATGTCAAAACACACAATGATCATCCGGGAGTCTAAGTGTAGTAAGCCTTAAGTAGAAGAACCAAACATAGTTATATCTGCTTAAAAACTACTTACTAACTAAATATATATATATATATATAGCAAATTTATAATATGGGACATCGATTCTCTCTGAAACAACATTCTTAATCTCTTAAACCGTATGAATAAAAAGTCTTTCATGTTATCAGAAATGAGACGACATCATTTTTGTCTAGACTTAAAATGACACAACGGTAGTAAAAACATTCATTTAATTGTCACATATCTTTTAGATGAAACACTTTTGATCACAGAGACATCCATCACAAACGTACAGTGAGAGACTGGAATCTGAATGCCAACTACAAAAGTCCTAGATCAGCACATTTACTTCATTCATAATAGATCTCCGTTAATTTGTACCTTTTTTCAAGGAATGTTTTTCCGTTTACGTAGTTCTTTCCCATCGCTGTGGCCTTCCATGCAAAATAAGCACCCTGTCATTCAGAAAAAGAAAATGAATATCCAAAAGTCATGCTCCAGACGGATTCTTCAGAGTCTGACACTGACTGGTAGGAATGCTGGAAATAATGCCACTAAAGAAAATTCTTAAAGAAAAGTCAGAACCCTAACAGGTATTTAAGAGGCTTTTACACTATCCAGTAATAATCCTAATGTCTCAAAACTATGGACTCATTAGTTGATGTAATACAGTAAATTAGGAGTATTATTATTACAACAGGGGCATGTACATTCTTCTTCCATCAAATACTTTATTAATACTAGAACGTACAGAGGGGTCTGACTGGAACAGGTAGGGCTGGTCTTCATCCCATCCAGCTATCAGCAATGACACGCCGAACGGACGCACACCGCTGCAAGTAAAAAAGATACAGGAATTAAAAATTCTTACTGAGTATTTCTTACCTCTGAAATACAAGGAAGATATGTAAAGAAACAACGTGTGTATTATTGCATATTTGAGTAAACCCACCCAGACTGTGTGTACTCTTGCATTACGGAGGCCACTCTCTGGACAAGCTGGCCTGTGGGAATGGGTTCCTGGTAAACCAGGAAGTACTGCTGGGCCAACTTCCGGGCTCGTCGCACCAAAACCCTGAATGAACGACACAACTCAGTCTTTCATTCTGTAGCCACCTTTTCCCCCAGTCATTGTATTTCACTGTCGGCTTTGTGCTGCACTTGCATTTTTTTGGGGTATTAGAGAAAAATATTTCTTGTCTTAAACTAAGAAAACAACTGGAGGCATTGTGTTTTTGTGGAGACGCAGAGAGCCGCACCTGTAATCAGGCCCCATGCCGCTGTAGACCATGCCTATGTGTTTAGTGATAGGCTCCACCTTGTGAACACTCTGCTCATCATACAGAATGGACTTCTGTTTCTTCTCTGTTGCAAGGACAACTCCATTGGAAGCTGAAAGTCAAACATGAACATCACAATCAATGTCTTCACAGTCTCATGTCAGTTATTGCCTCTAAGTTTGTTGACCCACCGATTTATCTGCATAAATCAGTGGTTCCTTTAGACTGGATCGTGACCCATGAGTGGGATGCAGTGAACTTTATTTTGGTCTTCAAAAAAAATAGTTCTGATTCTATTTCACTATTATTCTAGATTTATATCTGCAGTACACCTTTCAACATGAGAGAGTGAGTTTTCTATTTCCACCACAAATGGAGTTCAGCCAATAACAGTACCATATTGGCGGCCAGACAGACTCTGCCTTGCTCACAGGCTCATTAAGACTGGAGGCTACAACCAACACACCTGACTAGAAGGTAATACAAAAGATATGGCCCACCTGTCACACTGGTGAGGTAAAGCACATATGCAGCTTAAATTAAAACCACTATGACGTCAGATGAATAGTATACCCAAATGAATTAAAAAGTTTGATTTAACAGAATTATAGTTATTTAATCTACAATGATAACATGAATGCCCACTGATGGAACTGATGATTTAACAGAAGTATAGTTATTTAATAAAGAATGAAAAGATGGTTTTGCTGGCCCACACAAACCTTTGATGCCCACTGATGATTTAACAGAAGTATAGTTATTTAATAAAGAATGAAAAGATGGTTTTGCTGGCCCACACAAACCTTTGATGCCCACTGATGGAGCTCCTGCTGCTACAGCCGCCAGGGCATACTCGATCTGGACCAGCTTACCGGAGGGGCTGCAGGGACAAAGAAAGCACAGGATGCTGCTTAGTAGAGCTTAATCAATAAAATATATGCAAATACCAGAGTTAGTGGTGAAAGTACAAGTAGAGAAGGGAATAAGTGGCAGGAAAGATGAAACTGAAAGTAACAGCTAAAACAACTGACTCATGCTAACAGTAACAAACAACTAAACCAGACTTTGGTTTATGGTTTTTAACCCTCCTGTCGCAGATGTAATGTGTTGGTGACTTTATATTACCGACGCCAGAAACAATATATCGGCTGTGTTTTATCTAAGAACGTGTTAGGAGCGAAACTTCATCTGGACGTTAGCAGATTCATTCAGAGCCGGAATGACGCTGCACCCGCTACAAACACCGCTAAAACGATGCTTCTCCGTTAGTATTCAAAACCTGGCATAACGTTTACCAAACTGCGGTCCAACAACAAATTATACACGATGTAAGTTCAGATGTCTTTTTCAGATTAAGTACAACATTTTAGTGAGTTTACCTAAATGTGGTTAGAGAGAAACTGTAGCCTCGTTCCGCCATCTTGTTTTACTTCTTCTACGACTGTGTGTTCTTCTTCGTGTTCTTCTTCTTTTCCTTCTTCTTTCTAAGGCCGACGCATCATCGCCACCTAGTGTAACATTACATTATTTTTACCTGTTAAGTTTCCGTACAATATTTGTTTGCTGTGTGTGTATAAAATAAGTGAAGATATACTATATATAATATAAAGGACATAGACTCCTAAATTGTGTTTCTTCAAGAAACTCATCTTTTAGAAGACGACAATAAAAAAAATGAAGAGGAGGTGGCGGGGCGGTGTGTTCGCAGCATCAGTTTCATCACGGGTCAGAGGAGAGAGGATAATAATAATGACCCTCATACATAGATCAGTACCATTCCAGGTGGGGAACGTTATCAAAGAAAGACTGGGAAGATATCTGAAGAAGGCTCCTTACTATCCGAGAACTTACATTTGGTTAACTTATATGGCCCCAACATGGATGATCCTAATTTATATGGGGATCTGTTTCTTACTCTTTCAACATTAAAAGGGCAATTTATAGTAGCAGGGGATTTGAATTGTATACTAAAACCTAGTGTAGACAGATCCACAGGAATAGACCAGTCGCATATCGGTGTAGAATGACTTTAAATCGTTTTATTAAACATTTGGAATACATTTGGAGAGAACTGAACCCATAGACCAAAACATACTCCTGTTATTCCACAGTTTACCAGACATACTCCCGAATGGATTACTTTTAAATTTCTTCAGAATTGCGGTCTAAAGTTCTTAAATGTTTCTGGGGCATTATTGTGATCTCATATCATGAAGATAAAAAACAGAAAAAAGACCCAGCGGATGACACTCTCAGCACAAATGGTTACAGGATGAGGGATTTATTAAATCTGTAAGAAAACAGATGAATTATTTGAGATAAATACAACCTAGACCTCTGAATGTACAAAGTGGGAAACATTCAAAGCTTTTCTCGGAGGACATATAATAAATTATACAGGTTCAAAATCCAAACGATCGCGAGAAGAAAGGTTACAATTAGAGAATAAAATACAGAAGCTCCAAAGAAAGGTGCATAAGACAAGCACTCCTCAAATGGAAAAGGAGTTGCTGGTTATGAGGGCAGAGTATGAAAAGTTGTCAGCTTCTAGAGATTCTGAGATTTAAACAGTTTTATGAGATTAAAATAGTTTGATGAGATTAAAACAGTTTTATGAGATTAGAACAAACAAGTTTAAAAGGAGCTGTTTATTATTTCTAATTTTTGAAAGTCATACAGCTTTCTTCTATTGTTCCTGAAATAATGATGTATGTAAAGCTGTGAATTAAACCTTGTAAAATAAAGATATTGGGGAAAGAAAAAAAAATTCTTTTCATCCTGCACTAAGAATAAGAATAGTCCATTCATCAACTTTTACAACAGATTATTACGAGAACACCCTCTGCCAGATCTTATTGGTCCACTACAGTTGAAGATGTTTGTTGGGAAAAAGTTTGGCTTTAGCCGAGTAAGTTTGTTCTGAATAACAATGTCAAAGAAATATCCTTTAAAATGCTTCCCAGGTTTTATCCGTGCAGTCATTTTTTGCAGAACGTGAAAAAAGACATTCATGCAAGCTGTAGCTTTTGAAAGATTTAAGAGAAATTATGGTTCATGAATTTCTTTATTTATCTGAACACCAATAAACTGTGGAGTAGATTTTCAGGATTTATCATTGGTCGTATCAGTCCTGTCTTAACATTACGTTGGAGAGATGTATTCTTTGGATACACCAACCATCATAGGTGAGTGCGTTATAAATTAAATGTATTATTATTATTACACAATTATAATTATAGTTTAGGGAATTCTTTCTTTCTTTTTTCCAACTGGCTGTCTATTGCGCTATTCTCCGGTAGGTGGCGGTAATGCTCCTATAAGCTGGAGGACAACCCAAACAAAAACTCCAACGACGAAGAAGTTTGTCGTCGCCGGTTGATGACGCACAGAGCCACTGTGACCGTGAGCTGTGTGTCATGTTGTGAGGAAGGTAAACGTGCTGATTTAAAAGAAATGATGAATTTAGCCGCTTTAGTGCGGAGCCTCAGATTCTCTCTGCTCAACATTGAAAGAAAACTTCTGCAGGCGGCGGGACTCGACAGAAATCTTGGTGAGTTCACTGACCGTAGACTCGATTAGTGTCACAACTTACACACACACACACACATATATATATACACACACACACACACACACACAGCAGGGTTGGGTGTTAAACGTGTCTATATCCGCCCTCCGCCAGACTTTTAAAGACAACCCAACTTTCTTTAGGCTGTTCACTTCAGGGGTCTCCACAGCGGATCATCTGTCTCTATCTACCCCTTCCTTCTGCATGTCCTCTCTCACCACAACCAGAAACCTCCTCTTTGCTCCTCCCCTTCTTCTCCTGCCGGCAGCTCCATCTCCAGCATCCTTCTACCATCCTCTTCACGGGTCAGAACCATCTCAGTCTGTCCTCTCTGACTTTGTCTCCAGGACGTCTCACCTGGACTGTCCCTCTGATGTCTCCTTTCTAATCCTGTCCTTCCTCCTCACTCCCAGAGAACATCTGAACATCTTCAGCTCTGCCTCCTGTCTTCTGTTCAGAACCACCGTCTCTGAACCATCCAGCAGAGCTGCTCCCACCTTCACGTTTAACCCCTCCATCACTCCTACTGCTCACCTCACCGCTGTCATGTCATCCTTCTGACCTTCTCTGTTCTTCTCCACCAGCTTCATTATGTGGATCATTAGAACAATTCTTGTAAAATATTAAAGTGACTGGTTGTTCATTTGGACATTTATCAGTTAGACGCCGCTAGATGTTAAAAGGTAAAATTGTGTGCAGCTCCGGCGCTGGCTGTAAACGGTCCCAGCCTCCTGCCTCGTCTTGACAAGGAGGATGAGTTGGAGGAGCAGCAGACCTCCGGCCTCCTAGACAGCATCCTATGGATGGCAGTGCCCAAGAAGAGGCGCACTATAGAGGTCAACCGCACCAGGAGGAGAGCCGAGAGCAAACTCATAAAAGTTAAGGTACCACAACAGAACCAATCCTGGACAGTTATTTTACCCCAAAATCCATATCTAATAATTCTGGTCCACCTGTCATCATAACTTATTTATTGTCCCTGAAGTTATGAAATGTAATGTTGTGTTTTAAGATGATCTTATGCCTCTGATATAAATAATGCAAGCAAACCCTTTAAAATCCATCAAATTTACATTAGCTAGAAGAAGAAACAGGAAACGACATAAAGGTCAGAGGTCATTCCGAGACATTGTTTGACCCCCGGTCTGCTCTCTCTGTCCCGTCCTCTCAGACCAACATTGATCCGTGTCCAGAGTGTGGCCACCTGAAGCAGAAACACATCCTGTGTGCCTACTGTTATGCTAAGGTGTGCAAGGAGACCGGTCTGATCCGTCAACAGATTCAGGCGATGGAAGGCGGCCCGCTCAGAACTCCCACCATGGAGACCGTCGTCCTGTACGAGGGAGAGACGCCGAGCCAGAAGGACAAAGACAAGAGGATTGTGGAGAGGCCGCGGAAGAGGCCGGCCTGGTTCAGCTACTGATGCTGAGACTCTGAGAGTCACAGCTGCGCTTCTGTTGGCATAAGAGACATTTAGTCCACTTTGTAGTAATTGGGTTGATGTACCGGCTTTGTTGATCCAAACTCACTCCATCAAACGGTTGTTTTGTCGGCGCTGAGACCCGGAGTTTGGGTCAATAAAGATGCATCAGACGACCTCCTCTGTTGAAGGACAGTCACTAATCTGTCAGCAGAAAAAAAGTCCAAAGAAACCTTTTTGGTATCTGACATCCTGTTTGTTTTTTTGTTGTTGTTTTTTCTTTATCAAAGAAATGTCAAAGTTCAAGTCAAAGTCTGTCGGTTCAATAAATTGGAAAGAGAATCATATCCATCCACTTTGTTCACCGTTGTTATTTAAATGCTTCTTAAATATAAATGTATTTCAAAAATGTTTCTGATTAACAACTTTTTCAATTAGAAAAGGAAAAATTCTTCTTCCTTTTTGATACATTACGTTTAAAATGCATAAAACAAGTGTGGGTTCTGGTTCAGGCTGAATCCATCCGGTTGACTCGTCACAGAGATTCTGACCCTGACCTCTGGAATGATCTCTTTTAGCACTTTGAGATTTGATCCAAATGTAAAGTGCATTATAAATTAAATGTATTATTATTATTATTATTATCTCCTGAAAGGGATGCAGACGAGTGAAAATGGAAACTTTTCCAGATAATCAAATAATCTCAATCTTAAATTTATCCATGGAGTTTTATCCTCCATCACATGTAGTGACACCTGTGACACAGTCATCAAGCTCTGTGTGAGCCGAGGAGGCTCCCATCTGCTTTTCTCCTGCAGAGATCTCCAGGAGGAGGATGTTTGAGCATCACCAAATCTGGACTGACGAAAACATCCGGTCTTTTAGGTCTTTTCCCCCAAATTCAATTCAAATTCTTTGGCCAAAGAATTCAAATTTCATTTGAAGTCATGCCTGAAAAAACGTGCTTTTGTCATAAAATCTCCCCCTAGTGAGTAAAATATGATCTATTAGAATAAAATATTATTTATACATTATAGATCTCAAGTGGATTCATCAGCACCAAATCTGGACTAAATCAGACCAAAGGTTGAGAAGTTATGGCCTGAACCCCTTTGGAGATAAATCTCCCCCTAGTGGTTGAAATATACAACTTCGTTTTCCCCCAAATCAATCCAGTTCTTCCTCACACTAAGGTCTAGGTTGGTATATCATTTGAAAGTGATCCAAGAAATAGTTTTTGAGTTATTGGTGATGATGATGATGATGATTTCTGCGATGTTATTATTCAACAAAGTGATTCGAGTCGATTTAAATGTGAAGTTACGGCATATATCCAGCATTTATTTACCACCTTAAGATCTGAAGAGTGCAGAGAGGCTGGGTGAAACTGCAGGGGTGTAGGGCGACAGGCTGGACACAGGTGTGATGATGAATATCTCCCACAACAATAATCTTCATCCACATAATAACGCATCAATAAAAGGAAGATTCTCACCTCAGAACATGGTTGAAAAGAGATTCTTCACAATATCTCAGGGCCTTTTTGTTCAGCACAGTAGCTGCTGGGATTTACATTTCTTTTTGCTGCAGATGATAATTGGAAGCTAAACTAAATCCACGGCTGAGATGGGGAACGACTATCTTAAAAAAATAATGTCTCTGATTTTGACACGAATTCATGAAACTCAATATGAGTTAAATTCACACCACAAAAAAACCTTTTCCATCAATATATGGAACTAATCTTCCAGATGGAAAACATTCTGGAGTGATTGATTTTAATGCATTTTTATCATGACATGTTTCACATTATTTTACTGAAACGGGGCTTTAAGAGTCCCAGGGCCTGATTCACCAGGATCCCCAACAACCAGTGCTACCATACGTGTTCATTCTTACAGGTCGCACCTTTGGTTTGGAGGTGATACTCTAGGAATAATTGCGAGAATGATGACGGGTGCAAACGTGGAGGCGGGACTATTTAAATGATGGTTTTGTATGTGTTACTGGTTTTACAGAGAACCACTAAATGGTAAATGGACTTTACTTTTATAGTGATTTTCTTCTTGACGCGGCCTCTCCACTTTTACAACACAAGTCATTCACTCCTTCACACAAACGTTCATACAGGGATGATCCAGTGATCTGGCGCCACGCAAGGCTCCTGAGGAGATCAGAGCAGTAACCCTTCACGCCATCATTCACACATCAATGGAACAGCCACTGGGAGCAACTTGGGGTTCAGCGTCTTGCCCAAGGACACTTTGACATGTGGATTGCAGTGGCCGGGGTTCGAACCAATGACCTTCAGATAAGTGGACATTGCAAGAGAAATGAACCTATTGGCATCAACTCCTCCCACTATTTCACGCGCTCGGCTAGAATCACCTGATGTTGCATATTCATTCAGGCAAACGCACAGAATGAAAAGCGCGTGTTACATTTGAGGGATGTGTGTACCGTTAGTAGATCAGCTGATCATCTGTTTGCAGGTTCTATCAGTTTGCACCTCTTTTTAGTAAATCAGGCACATAGTAATATTGGACTCTGGCTTATTCTAGAAGGATTAGGGAGATTAAGACTTTTTGGAGACAGAAACTAATCTTGTGGAGATGACATCTTTCTGTCTTTTTAAAATCAAATAAAGGGAATTACACGGTGTGAAACATAAACACGCTAACATACTCTCAGGATTCTTTAAAGCCCCAGCGAATGAATTTCTTTTGTCACTTTGTTGTAGACGGGAGTGTTTCTCCTAATAAGGCGTCTTCGGCTCTCTTGTGTTTCTGGACAGTGACCTGCAACTGCCAGTATTTGAGGTAAACCCACATGAGGCTTCCATTCTTCCTCTTGTCCATATTTAAAAGATCTGCACAGTGCTTATCTCTCTTGAAAATGTCTTTGAGATCAGATTCTAGATTCAGTCCTGCCACGAGGGGGTCTTTGACCACCTTAAGCAGCATGTTCTTCTCCATGTCCAGCCGTTGGTCTCGAGGTTGGATGAGGGAACAGAAGGCATATTGCCGTTCCAGGAGCTGACCCTCCAGCTCCTTCAGAGTGTTGGTGGCTCCGTCGTACCAGTCCTTCTCTCGTTCCAGGGCCTGATGCAGCACCGCCCCTGCTGCGCCCGACTTTACCGCTCTTTCCTTCTCTTTCTCCAAGGCGTCACGCTCCTATTCAGGGAGACAACGTTTTGGGTTGAATAAGAAAGGACAATTACCGAACAAATTCAAAAGTGGATGTTCAAATGAAAAGATTTTACCTGCTGTAACTTTTTCCGTTCTTCCATCAACTGCTGGGTCTGTGAGATCATAGCCAGTTTGTAACCTTTGACCCTTTGTTTCTCCTTCTCCAGCTCCAGCTCTAGCGAAGCCACCACCCTGCTCCTCTCCGTCAGTGTCACCCTGTACTTGACTTCCATCTCACTCTTGATTGTGGAAACGTCCTTGTCATACTGCGCTTTGATCACCTGGATCTCCTTCTGTGATTCTCTAGTCCAGATCCAGCCTGAGGAGAGTGATGGACAGAGAATAGATTTATTTTTACTTCTACTGCCATCATCTTGAAGCACAGATAAAATTCCTGGAGCCGAGGACAGTGGCGTCAATATACAGCGCTGTGAATTTGACCTGCTGGGGGTTTAATCTACTTTTGTGTTCATCACATAATAAACTGTGTTCCAACTAAATTCTGAAATATAAATAGATATGAAACATCTAATACCTACTTCAAGATTAATCTCATCAGATTAAATGTCATGTCATGTCTGAAATGTCTTTCTTAAAAAAGCTCCTCCAAGTGAGTAAAATATAAACTATTGGCGTAAGATACGATATAAAGAACCGTGTGCGAGTAATCTGTTACTATGTGTGAGTAATCTGTTTCTATGTGTGAGTACTCTGTTACTATGTGTGAGTAATCTGTTACTGTGTGAGTGATCTGTTTCTATGTGTGAGTAGTCTGTTACTATGTTTGATTAATCTGTTACTATGTGTGAGTAATCTGTTACTATGTGTGAGTACTCTGTTTCTATGTGTGAGTAATCTGTTACTATGTGTGAGTAATCTGTTACTATGTGTGAGTAATCTGTTACTATGTTTGAGTAATCTGTTACTATGTGTGAGTAATCTGTTACTATGTGTGAGTACTCTGTTTCTATGTGTGAGTAATCTGTTACTATGTGTGAGTAATCTGTTACTATGTTTGAGTAATCTGTTACTATGTGTGAGTACTCTGTTACTATGTGTGAGTAATCTGTTACTATGTGTGAGTACTCTGTTACTATGTGTGAGTACT
>VRLP01005391.1:0-37417 GCA_009660295.1 Lophius piscatorius | reverse complement strand
TATAACGTCAGTACGTCAGTTTATAACGTCAGTACGTCAGTTTATAACGTCAGTACGTCACTGTATAACGTCAGTACGTCAGTTTATAACGTCAGTAGTCAGCGTATAACGTCAGTACATCAGTTTATAACGTCAGTACGTCAGCGTATAACGTCAGTATGTCAGTTTATAACGTCAGTACGTCAGTTTATAACGTCTGTACGTCAGTTTATAACGTCAGTACGTCAGTTTATAACGTCTGTACGTCAGCGTATAACGTCAGTACGTCAGTTTATAACGTCAGTAGTCAGCGTATAACGTCAGTACGTCAGTTTATAACGTCAGTACGTCAGTTTATAACGTCAGTACGTCAGCGTATAACGTCAGTACGTCAGTTTATAACGTCAGTACGTCAGTTTATAACATCTGTACGTCAGTTTATAACGTCAGTACGTCAGTTTATAACGTCAGTAGTCACCGTATAACGTCAGAACGTCAGCGTATAACGTCAGTACATACGCTGACTTGTTGGTCACAATACGGTTATTGTAGAACCTGATGTAATGGGTTCTTGGCTCTAGACCAGTAAAGAGTTGGTTCTTGTCAGGCACCAGTGTTGAGAGCCAGGGGCTGGTGCTTAGGCTGTCGAAAAGCAAAGAACTGGTGCTAAGTCAGGCTCTGGCTCCGATTTAGCCCTGGAACCAGCTGGGTGGAAAAAGGGTAGCAGATGCCAGCACCAGCATAACCAGAGCAACTTCTAAGTTAACCACAGTCATCGTCAAATGAGTAAAAATGGGCGACAGGCACACTAACAGTTTGAAATCAGGGGCCCAGCCGACCAATCACATCGGCTGCCCTCAAGGAGAACTGTTGTCTCCAGAATTCATTTATAGACTTGGACAGACTTTATTAATCCCAAACTGGGACTTATATTGACTTTAATTTACAGGTAAACTGTTCAGAACCAGCAGAAACTACTTAAACGGTTCATTATGTGGTTGCTGATTAAAGTCTATCGTTCATTCTCGATGCTGTGGGGGAAGAAATCGTCAAAACTAAGCTGGGCTGTGATCCCTGTGAACAATATGTCATGGGTTTTACTCCCAGCACAGTCAGTTCACAGTCAGAATGATCAGCTGTTATGGAACTGTAACGCGCTTTAATGCGCCTGAAGGGCTCACTTTGATCATGTGACGTCACTGTGATCAGCAACGTAAAGTATGTCAGCGTAGAAATGACGCCCCCCCTGTATGTACACACAACAGTTCTGACCCAACGATGCCTGAACTCCACATGACGGATGAAGGTGAGCTCTGGGATCTAAGGTCCTTAGAATCCTGTGGGTTGTGGGGTGTTTCTTCATGCAGCACCTCCAGCAGAAGCATAATGGAACAACATGACCAGGAGAAATAGTGTTTACTACAATAACCAGGCTACTAAGGAAAAGAGGTGATAATCTGTGAGCAGCCGCGTGGCTTCATTCTGAGAAAGAGAGCTACAGATGAGGTGTTTTCTGTGAGGGCTGCTGTAGAAGGACAGAGAAGGTCAGACATTGTGTCTGTGGATCTAGAGAAGGCGTAGGACGAGGGAGGAACTGTGGGATTACATGAGGAAGTCTGGAGTAACAGAAGTATGTTAGTGGTACAGGATGTGTATGACAGCAGCATGACAGCGCTGAGGTGTGGAGTAGGAGTGACAGATGGGTCCAAGGTGGAGGTGGGACTGCATCAGGGATCGGCTCTCAGCCCCTTATTGTTTGCTGTGATGATTGACAGGCTGACTGATGAGGTCAGGCAGGAGTCTCCGTGGACTAGGATGTTGGTGGATGACATTGTGATCTGTAGTGAGAGCAGGGAGCAGGTGGAGGAGAACCGGGAGAGGTGGAGGTATGCGATGGAGAGAAGAGGAATGAAGGTCATTAGCGTCAAGACAGAATACATGTGTGTGAATGAAAGGGAGGCAGGAGGAACGGCGAGGATGATGGAGTAGAGGTGGAGAAGGTGCAGGAGTTTGAGGAATTGGGCTCAAATTTTCAGAGCAACGGGGAATGTGGAGAACAGGTGAAGAAGGTTTCTGGAAGTGGTGAGGGAGGACATGCAGTTGGTTGGTGTGTAAGAGGAAGATACAGAGGACAGGGCAAGACGGAAACAGATGATCGACTGTGGCGACCACTAAAGGATGAAGAAGAAGAAGAAGAAGAAGAGGAAGAATCATGATATTGGAACTACTATAACTTCAAGAAAGAGGCGGGGAACTTTCCTCTTACATTTAAATGGTCACCAGTATCAGTCAATCACCTGAAGACGCTGAAGGTAGGATTCAACCCATCGTGGTTGTATTTCAGCTCAGAGGAGGAAGCGTTTACTTCCTGCTCTCCTTGAGTGGAGGTTGCTTCAAGAAGAGAGTCTTTTAAATGTGAGACTTACTCAATATATGGATCTACACACTCCGGCTTACAGGAAAGTCCTCTGTGAGTCAGGCTTACTGAGCCCTTTATCAAAGTCAGAACTTAGCGTTATCAAACGACGGCGGACAGAATGGAAGCGCCGCAGCTTCCTGCAACAGGTGAATCGTTGTGACACTCAGGCTGCAGTATTTGGTTGGAAGCGGATGATTTGACTTTGATGCGGCGCCCGCACGGAGAGAAGTCCTCTCATTAGGCCAATCACCATGTTATCGTCGCACAGACTCAACATTTGCCCTAAATGCCGACTCTGGCCAAACACCAAGCTGATTATATTACTGAAGAGCGGGCAGCGTGCCCAGTGTGTGTGAGCTAATGTTTTCACTCAGCAGATCTGGGGACAGCGCTGGGGTCACGCTGCATGGGAATAGGCCACTTAGCAGCAAACGCAAAGTAACAGCTCATTGTTTGGACGTTGATGTTTGGCCATGGAATTTGGCTCGGTTTCGCCTTCCTGAAAGCCAAAAGCGGCTCACTCATCCAGTCTGCCTAATTTTCTGGGTTTGTGGGTGAGGAGTTGGTGATACTCACTGGCTCCGGAGCACCAGCTGGACAGAACGCTGCTGATGGGAGAGCGGCGGGTCGCCGTGGGAGACAACGGGTCGGCGTGAGAGACAACGGGTCGCCGTGAGAGACAACGGGTCGCCATGGGAGACAACGGGTCGCCGTGAGAGACAACGGGTCGCCGTAAGAGACAACGGTTCTCAAGGACATGATAAAACCGCACTGTAAAATTACATTCAGGGAATTGAAAGTATTCAAAATCTAGGAATCCGTCCAGTTTCCTGTAGATAATGACTGACTGTGATTACTCAAACGAGTCATAGGCCGTAGTGCAAGGAAGAACTGGATTGATTGATTTTCGAAAAATGGCAGTTGCATATTTCCGCCACTAGGGGGAGATTTATCTTCAGAAATCTCAAAATTCTGGGCATAGTTTCTCAGCGGTTGGTCCAATTTATTCCAAATTTGGTACACATGAATCGACTCAAAGAGATCTCTCTTGCTTATATCATGATCGGCTATAATATTTCATATTTTACTCACCAGGAGGAGCTTTTTAAAAAATGAAAAACATTGTTTTTGAGACATAACTTCCTTACGATTGGACCGATTTAGTCCTTTTAACTTGTATTTGCACATATTTAACTGTAATAGTGCATATTTTTTTTTTCTTTTTGCAAAAAGCAAAGTTAAAGTTTTAAATATAGCTCTTATGAATTGACAAGGAAGTCTGTCTTGTTTTGTGACTGAGCTCAGAAAAAACTAGCTAACAGTATTTATCATCATCACTGAGTCACTATGGGATCTGATCCTAGAACACATTGATGACGTCATAGAAATAGGTTGAGTCAATAAATCCAATCAGGGGAATAACTTGTAGAGTCCAGTGGCCTGGGGGCTTTTGGGGGATATACCCGTGCTTCTGAGGAAGACTGTGGTCTTTTGATCGCGTCTTTCTGATATTCAGTTTCACTTACATTTTTCTCCAGTTACTCAGGGTTAGTAAAGTGCCGTAACTCCAGCTGGTCCTTGCTCTCCCAACAAAGAATTTGGGTGACATGCTTTTATTGGAGGCTTAAGAATTAATTCCAGGTACTTGAAGGGGCCACATTAAAGGAGACCCAATCCTGGCAGTGTCCTTATCTACTGGAGGGTTCAAGGTGACATAGTGAGCTGAGAGTTATGTTTGCCCAGGTGACTCTGAAACAAACTACCATTAGTGATCGCATTCAGTTGACGACGCTTAAAACAGGCATGATGAGGTCTGTACTTCCCTTCATCCCTTCTCCGTGAGTAAGAGTTTGTGGCTTATGGTCGCCGTTATTTTCAGCCTGAGAAATCTTGCCTACTTTGGGTTTTGCGGTGGCATATCTGGCCTCCGGAGAGTTGCATCGGAGGTTCTCCAAAACTCCCAATTGACAGGCTCCTTTTTTATTCCTTATCATTATTCACTGTCAGCAACAGGTCAGCGAAAATACAAACACCTTTCCGTTCAAAAGAACAATTCTGGCCCCTTCGCCGAAAATAAGTGATTGATTTGTTCTGCTGCGCCGGGAGTTTCTCAAACTCCTCTTTTTCCACCTGCAAACTCAGGGTAAAATAGGAAAAACGTGTAGGTGTGTGAGAAGAACTGTTGAAGAATTTAACATAACTCGCTGTATAGATTTGCAAATATTCTATAGGTGCTTCAATTTGATGCCGATCAGCACTAGAAGAAAGTAGTTTGTGGAAATATGAATCTTCGTCTTCGTCTAAGGACCTTTCAACTTTCTGATGGATTTTCTCCATCAGCACCATGTTTATAGACTTTGGCTAAGATGGAAGATGTGCTCTGATGGCATTCAGACAATCCTAGTTGCTAAAAAACAGATGAATTGTTTGACAGTCTGTGCTTTAAACATCTGCCAGTCTGAGCGTTCTCCAAAGAATTCCACGTGAACCGTCTGTGGAGCTTTTCTCTCGTTAGTCAGAGATCTTTTATGTAGAGAGCGAATCTCAAAAATTAGTATAAGGATCATGTAAGCACCCTAAGGCTCTTTTTTCCATGTAGCCGCCTTCAGTTTTTGCCGGCCATGAACGTATTTTCCCTCTGGAGTCTGATCTTTGAGCCTGATGTCTTCGGTTTATTTTGAAGTGAGCAGGTAATTGGCAGCATGTTGATGTAGTGGGCGGCGCTGCTGCTTCACAGCAAGAAGGTTCTCGGTTCATATCCAACTCGGGACCTGAGTCCCTACTGTGTTGAGTTTGCATGTTCTCTCCGTGTTCGCTCGGGTTCCCCTTGGGTGCTCCGGCTTCATCCCTCAGTCCAAAAAACATGAAATACAGGTGAGGTGATGGTTCTAAATAATTATATCACCGAAAAGTCAGGGACACTGTCTACCACTGATTTACATCCTACATAAGTCAAAAACTATTTCATGGATCATTTTCAGATTTTTAACCCCCATAGACCTTAGTGCGAGGAAGAACTGGATATATTTTGGGAAAGCACAATTACATGTTTTCACCACTAGGGGGAGTTTTAATTCCAAAATTACAGTTTCCGCACAATGAATTCTCCACTGTTGGTCCCATTTCATCCAAATTTCACTCACTGGGAGCCTTTTTGTGCAAAAAGCCCCGTTTTGTAACTTCATAAACCATATTTCTATTTTTATCCAAATTGGCTCATATGAATCCACACAAAGAGATCTATCTTGTTTGTATATTATTTGGTCATAAATAGTTTATATTCTACTCACTAGGGAGAGCTTTTTGAATAAAAACACAGTTTGACGTCCAGAACTTCCCAACCATAAGTCCAATTGTGTCTAAATTTAACTTCTAAGAATCGACACGAGGAACTCTCCTCAGAAAAAAAGTAGTTAATTGTATTTATCTTCAGTTTTGCGTCACTATGGGATCCGATCTCAGAGCAGACTGCCGACTCCACAGAAATAGTTAGGTTGAGTCGATATGGACTGTTTTAGATCATCAATGGGTCCCATTTAATTTGAAGTGTCCAATCGGGTGGATCGATTGTACAGCGCAAAACACAAAACAAATCTTTTTTCTTTCTTTCTGGTAAGTAGAAAGAAAAGAAGTGACGGTTAATATGAGTGAAGCAGAGAAAACGTAAGCCAATACATTACAGTCTTGCTCCGTCCGAAAGCTTCCTGGCTCGGTTCTGGAGGTAGTTCTTAGCTGACATCCATAAGACGCGAATGTGAAGCCCATTAATCTTTTTATGAGTGAGAAAGAGATGAATTTGACTGCGTCCTCTTCACAGGGCCACCCTTTTGTGTGTTTTATTAGCTCTGATGGATGATGAAAGTCATGACCTTTAAATGCCTCTTTCCTCTCCTTTTAGAAGCACTTTGCTCGCCGCCAAGGTTCTCTGACAATTTAATAATGTAGAGACCGGTCCCGGCCAAAACAGCAGTGGGCGGTTCAGAATCGGCCCGAGTAAACTCAGAAGCACTTTAAATGAACTCGGCAGCAGACAACATGTTTGCTCTTCATATTGCGCTGGTTCTGGGGAGATAATTGCTCGTCGTAGAAAAGCAGGGGAAGTTATTGTCTTCGCTCCCAGAGTTATTCCAACTCTGTCTGTTCCTGAAGTCCCACCTGAATTCAGAATTAAGTTTTTCTGATCTCTCGGCCTGGAATCGGTGGGAAATGAGCCGAATCCAAGAGAAACTGGTGTCAGTAGATGATTTAAAGGCATGTTAAAGGGACATTTCGCTGTAAGGTTTTGGATTGATTGATTGAACTCGTACTCAATCCCTAAGGCTGATGCTTTAGACAAAAGTGGGTGATTGGCTGTGATATATTAAGATGGTGGGAGTGGACGCGTCTTCTTCTTCTTCTTCTTCTGTAAGTATGTTCTCAACCGAAACACGTAAAGATCATAAAAGAGTGGGAAAAATGGTGGCACTAACAAAAAAACCAACTGAGGAAAGTCACGTTTTCCGGTCCAATGCAGTCGAAAACGTTAGCAGAAGAAGAGGAAGAGGAAATCATTTATTGATCACACACGGTCCATGTCCATGGGGAAATTATTTCTCTCATTTGAACCGTCACTGAGGGAACGGTGAAATGAAGAGAAGTTGAAATAGATGTTGAGATCAAACTACTTGCACGGGTTGTTTTGTTTTTTTGTTCTCGCCACCATTTTTCCCACTTTTCTATGATCGTTGTGAGATATTCTTTTCATTCAGTCAGACTTGTGAATTTCCATCCGTGCATCTGTGCGGTGCTGCATATCTAGACCAACGCGTCATCACTTAGATTCTCCGGACGGGTTAGCGCAAACCTCCACCAAAGCACAACAGCGCCTTAGGTTTAGGAAAGGTTCATGCAGATTTCTCCATTAATGTCTGAGTTATTGCCAACCTCCAAATCTACCGATAACTCCAACAAACTCTCTGAGCATCTCCCAAATACTCTGTAGCCCGTCGTTCCGTGCGCCTTTGACTTCAGCGTCTCTTTTCAGCCCACTGAGCCAGCCCCCACTTCAAACACAATCGAGGGGTTGGCGACGCCCCCCGATCCACCCATTCTAGTAAAAGCACAAAATGTGCACGAACGATGACTTCCCTCTTCATCCTGTTTGGACTTGGTTTAAAAATGCATTTCGAGCATAAACGCTACACATTTTCGAGTGTAAACGCTAATGTGTCCCGATGCATCTCCGACAAGGACGTTACAGATAAATACATCGCCATTGCTGGACGTGGGTGTCGCTAGCAATATACCGGCGAAGGCCACTACTTTCTTTTAGTATCAGGTTAAAATTTTCAACCTGTCCTGCGCTCTTGAGCAAGTCGGAAATGACTCTGTCCCGTAGGTCTCAACAGTTTGAATAGTCAGTAGATGTTTATAAGCTCATGAAACATCGTTAAAAAGTTGTTAGCAAGCCTGTGCTAGCTAGCTAAACAAATCTGGCCCTTGACTGACGCGACCGATGACTACGCGCTTCGACCTTTGACCTTAGTGACGTAGGGAGCAAGAAACTCAGAACACCAAAATATGTTTTACAACCAAGTCTAAGCAGCAGGAGTCCAGTTTCTCTCTGCAGGTGTCCGTCCGGCGTCTCCACATTCACATCAGAGCTGTGGTTTCATGGCTGCCGCTCCTTTCTTTTTCTTTCACGTCATGCTTGAGCTTCTTCTATTTTCCAGCCTCCAGCCCGGTGCAGCTCGCCGCGGCCGATTAGCCGCCGTACGGATGATAAACACTGTTGACGAGGCGCGAGAAACAAGCCGCCTCCCTGCTAATTTCATCGTCAGAGCGAGACACGCTGCATAGTTCCCCCCGCGACTCCGCTGTCCCGCGTTTCTCCCTCACCAAAGCGGCGATATGGCTGTTGTAACGAGCTCACGGCGCCGCGCAGAGGGAGTCGGCCCCTAACAATGATGACAACAGCTGCTCTTTGATCAGATATTGATGATTGGATTTCCTAGAGAATCCCCCGCTGGTTTACGATTGTGATGCCCTCCCTTAACCAATTACACAGGGTGAAAATTAATATCCCCCCCACCCCCAGCATCTCATTTAGAGGAGAGTCAACCACTTGCAATTACCGCTCTGTATCCGACAGGAAAATCCATTAGCTTAATGAATTGATCGCCGAGGAGAGGACGCCGTTGTTTGGGAGAGCAGCAGTCACTCTTTGCAGAGCGGCACTTCACACCCAGCAGGACCCGACCCGCAACGTTAAGTAATACAGTAATGCACAAGGTTAAAAAAAGAAAGAAAAAAGAGTTTGATCGTAACCACCGTCATTTTGGCCATCGAGTCGACCCTCGCTAAGCTAACAGCTAAGGTTTGAGAACGCGGCTACGGTGCTGAAGAGACACCTGAGGCAGCGAAAATACACAAACTTATCTGAAGTGTTTGGGTGAAAAACAGGAAAAGTGAGGCG
The DNA here is from genome assembly GCA_009660295.1 of Lophius piscatorius. Taxonomy (NCBI): domain Eukaryota; kingdom Metazoa; phylum Chordata; class Actinopteri; order Lophiiformes; family Lophiidae; genus Lophius; species Lophius piscatorius. The sequence continues at coordinate 28,565 of VRLP01005391.1, read as the reverse complement.
AAAAATAAAAAATAAGCCCTGCGGACTCGACGGCGTTGACCAGTGAGATCGGCCATCGTTCTCTCTGCTCAGGCAAAACGGAGAAATCCAGAGAAACAGACCGAATGTCACGTTATGTTGGGAAGCATTTTTGGATTGGATATGATGCAAATTCTATTAAAATAATCCTGTTTGCAGGCTTAAAAACAAACAGGATTATTGCTCAGGAGGTAAGGGAAGTAATTCATTGATCAGAAGGTTGGGGGTTCAATCCCCCTGGCCCCTGCACTCTGCGTTTCGGTTTTCATTAACCAAGCTGCTGCAGCCCAGTTTGAGATGTTTGCTTTGACAGAAGTAGAACACAGTTTCAATCCTTGGATCAATTTTCTTCCGCTTGTACGGGGTAGGATCACAGTGGCAGCAGTCTAAGAAGGGTTTTCCAGACATCCCTCTCCCTAGCAACACTCTCCAGCTCATCCTGGGGGATCGTGAGATGCTCTCAGGCCGGCTGGGATAGTCCCCGCAGCGAGTTCTGGGTCTACTTCAGGGTCTCCTCCAAGCATTTCAACTTTGTATAATACAATAGCACAAATTGTGTCGTTGTGTCCTTGGCCGTAAATGTTCTATTTATATCACAATTTTATTTGGCAAATCAATTATCTGACAACTCACCTATAAATTGTTCTGTGGTATTTTACTTGATCATGATGGCAATGAATTAACATAAAACAAATATGTTATAATCATATCTGATTATATCCATGATATAATGCCCTGATAGACCTTAGTGAGAGGAAGAAATGGATTGATTTTTGGAAATGGCAGTTGCATATTTGCATCATGAGGGGGGGGGGGCTTTATCTCCAAAAGTTTTGGGGCCACAATGTCTCAACCGTTGGTGCATGTCAATCGACTTGAGGAGATCTGTGTTTTATGTATCTTATTTTACTCTAACATTCATATTTTACTCACTAGGGAAAGACAAAACTTCCCAACCGTTGGTCCAATCTAGGCCAAATTGTTACCTGTGTTTACCTTCATTATTGAGTCACTACTGGATCTGATCTCAGAGCAGACTGCTGACTTCACAGAAATAGTTAGGTCGAGTCAATATGGACTGTTTGAGATTATTAATGACTCACACTTAATCTGAGGAGTTCAATCAGGGGGATTGATTGCACAATGCAGGGGATTGGAGGCTTTCTGAGGGATGTCTCCTTTATGTCGGGGACGGCAAAAAATTCCAAACGGTTCATCATGTTAAAATTTGGTAAGTAATTTACGCTTTAAAATAATCGCTGGCAAATTTACCTTTTATCCATTTGTGGTCAGTAAAAAAGGTAAAGATGTGCAGAATAACAATAATATGTACCAGTTACTATTTCAACCTCTTCTCACTCAGGGGCTTCTTTGCATCTTGACACAAATCTGTAATTCATGAGACATTATTGAGATCTAATGGGGACATAAAAACATCTTTTTATCCCACATGGCTCTGTCAGGAAGAGATTGTCGTCTGTTTGACGTGAGATGCTTAACAGCAACTGAGGAATGGGAGAACCTGGATTGAACCTTTTCTGTGGCTGTGGAAACACAAAACCTCCGATCTTGTTGTTTTCCTCCTCAGACTGCTGCTCCGTCTTCTTGCGCTGCTGCTGATGTTGTCGCCGATGCTCCTGTTTCTTAACGCAACTTTAGGCTGATCAATCATTCATTGTCAGTATCTGTGCACTCTTGCCAAAGCTGATGGTCGGCCCCGGCTATGGCGCAAAACAGATAGAGCGCTCAGAGCCAATCATGTGTTTGTCCTGAGCAGGAGACAGCGCCGGTTTTGACTTATTCCAAGACTGGGGACGACAGCGGCGCCGCTGATTTATTTATAATTTCTCGTCTTCGCTGGCTGCTTGTCTGCAGACACAAAGGCCCCTGACATGTTTTATCCTCAGCCTGTCAGTCTGGCCGTGGCCCCAAGGCTACCAGGGAGCGGAGGAGACGCAGCTCAGACGGCGCAGGGGCGTCCTGCGATAACTCAGTGTCAAGGTCAAGCCGCGATCGGGGAAGGTGACGCTAAACGCCGAGGAAATGCTGAGTAAACGCCGAATAATATAGAGGGATTGAATTCAGTAAATCACAGAAAACTGGCCTGCTATTATGGGTTGTCCTACAACGTGCCAGAATGAAAGTGCTGAAAGTTCAAAGTATTATTAATGGTGGAGACTTATGGTGTCTCATAGAGTGGTGAGGACACTTCTCAGCGCCGTCGGGTCAGATCGTGTTACTCTAGGTACATATGAAGTAACCTGATAGATACATCAGCCACAAATGTGTCCGCTCAGCACTAATGATGGTCATCATCAGGGCATTAACATCCGGAATGGACAGAAAATCACCGTGAACATGGAGGATGTGCCGGTCGGCCCGATTCGATTCGCCGTTGTGCGTGACCATATCCTCGATGCGATGGAGCGCCTTGAGCGTAGTTTGATGAGGCTTTTAGCGTGGATGGAGTTCAGAGATACTTATGGCAATGTCGTTTACGGCGAGAAGACGATGACATCAGCGCTCATTTTCAGCTGAGCATCCAGTCGGGCTTCATCAAGGAGGGCGAGGGGAATTTACATCCACTGTTGTGTTCGGTCAGAAAAGAAGGAGAATGGAGAAAAGATGAGGCGTGATAATGAGTCTCTTAAAACGTCTGTGGCGCGCTGACTCTTCGGGGAGATTGTGATTGAAGGGTCTTTGACCAGAGAAGGAAAATAAAATATCCCCCCTTTGGAGTCTGGACACTGGTGGTGGGGGTGGCTGATGATTCTGCTGAGGCTGATGAAGGATGAGGCTGATGAATCTGCAAAAACTAGATGGACTTGTGGACGGACGTGGTTCAAGGTTGAGGTGGGACTGCATCAAGGATCGGCACTGAGCCCCTTTTTGTTTGCGATGGTGATGGACAAGCTGATAGACAATAATAATAATAATAATACATCGTTTTTTTAATAGATCGTTTTTCATAAATACTCAAACTTTTATCTAGATGAGGTTTAGCCTCACTAAATAAGATTATTATTTAAAACTTGCATTTTTTGTTTCCTCAGTTTTTCCTGGGTTAAATTCTGTTTGGTGATCCGACAGTTTAGTATGCGATGCACAAAAATAGAAGAAATCAGGAGGAGGTCCAAGACTTTTTCCACAGCTCTGCATTTAGGATCACTAAATGGGCCCTGAAGCACTTAATGCCCAAAGTTTCGGCGTGTGTTCTGCTGTGGTCCAGAATCTGAAATCTGCAGACCTGAAGTCTTGCAGTCGTCTTCCCAGAACCACCAGCGTGTTTGTGCCACCACCAAGCCTCAGCTATTTAGCATCCCCTCCAAAAGTTCTTCTCAGCTAACTGGTTGTGGAGTCTGCGTCGATGCCACTCATGACCCGGGCTCCCATCTGTCCCGCGGCTCCTAATGAAGACGTCGCCATGCAAATGAGGTGGAGTTGAGCCGGGCTGCTCCCAAATATGAAATGTGAGCCTCTGATGGAAGGAAATTAGTAATAGAGAGCAGAGACGGCTTAGCTGTGACGGCGGAGATGGAAATAAAAGCTTTTTCATAGCTGTCTCTCTTCCTCCTCCTCCTCCTCCTCCTCCTCCTCCTCATACACACAACAGCAGTGGTGTTATAATGACTTTCCAGGAAACACTGTCAGCGTGGTCTGCCATTATTTATTCATCATCATCAAACATCATTTTGGCTGCTCGGCGTAGGTTCTGGAGTCAGGTTTGATATTAAATGGCTCATTGCTTACAAAGCTGCTCAGCATCTGTCACAAACTCAAAACGCTTGAGGTAATTAAATATTGATTGTGATTATGATGAAAGTATGAAATGAGATTATTGTTTGCCAGTTCCATGAAATCTCGGTGGGTTTGTCCTCCGGAGACCTGGAAAACCAGGCTGGATGGCTTTTATCGATAAAAGTTTGATTCATTTCTCGTCTTAAAATGATATTTCTGTGAATAAAGAAAAAAGATGGGGGAGTATGGGGTTATAAAATCTGAAAATGATCCATGACATAGATTTTGAGTTATGTCCAGAAACAGTTTATTAAAAAAAGTCATAAAAAAAAAGCTCCCCCTAGTGAGTAAAATAGGAACCTCTAGAGTAAAATATGACATTTACAAGATGGTCGATTTATATCCACAAAATCAGGACATAATCGGACAAACAATTGAAAAATGATTGCCCGAAAACGTACAAATTATATTACAAATACTATAAATATCATAAGTCTGGCAGCGCTGACGCTAGGTAACATAAGACACCATTTTTATTATACTATAATATAATAAAACTATGAAAACTATTGGAGATGAAAACTATTGGAGCTAAAGCTCCCCCTAGTGTCAGAAATAAAGAACCGATCTTTGTCCAAATCGATCCAGTCCTTCCCCGCACTAAGAACTATGTGGGTATTAAATTTGAAAACGAGCCATGAAATAGTTTGTCAGTTATTAGTTGGGGAAGATACGTGGCGACGACGGCTCTCTAATATCCCCGACGTCTCTGGGATACAATGAAGCCGTAAATGTTGGAGTAGAGGGAGAATGATGTTTGTGTCGTCCACTGAGAGTCCGTCTGAGTGATACAAGAGTGTACACACACACACACACACACACACACACACACACACACACACACTAGAAGCAGACCCAGTATCAAAACACTGCAAACACTTCCTTCATCTCGACACTGTTTATTTGTTTTTCTACCTGATGTCGGCGCGAAAGTCGGGTTTCTCTCTTTCATCACCTTCAACCAAACGCCACCTACGCCGCGTGAGCGCGCCTGAAGACACGCTGTTTGCTTTCAATTTAAATGTGTATTTTTACATGTTCTTCACACATAATGAGCTTCAGGCTGAAATACAGAAAAATCATGACACGGTTTTTTTTCCTCCCGCGAACCCAAACACACCACGAGGGTTAAATGGGGTCAGTTATACCTCAGTGTGTAACGTGAGCCTGTCTGTGTTTGTCTCTCTCTCCAGATGAAGTCAACAGAGCTGGACCACGGGCTTTTCACAGACAGCTACTGCAAAGTGTGCAGCGCTCAGCTCATCTCCGAGTCCCAGAGGGTGGCCCATTATGAGGTGGAGACGCCCGCTCGCATTATCTCACACCACTCTGACACGTCGCGCTGCTCGGGAGTTAATGAGCGGCTTAAGGTCACACTGTTCTGGCTCTTTCCACTGAGACACGTGGCTGATCTATAGATCTGAGCCCGGCAGCTGACATGCTGTCAATCAACACACATCACACCTGAGCTACTCAAAATGAACCGTTATAGTAAATAATTAAGCTCTAGGTCCCAAACCTCATATCTCCAAAACAGTAACTTTTCAGGAAATAGAGAAAAAAATGATTTATTATGAATAAACAGCAAAACTAAAAACCAAATTGGAGCGATTTTCTTGTTTTCTTTCCTGCTTAGACTTAAACATTCATTTAACAGACTCTGTCTTGAGATGAGCAAAACCGAATAATTGGATGCAATGGAGACACAAGATTTGGTTTCAAACATAAAAGCAGACCGATACTATTCCTTTATGCAAAAAAATAAAAAATGGAGATTCGAGGTTTCCACCCGACAGCGACAATACGACAAATACATGTTTGATCTCTTTGATGCAGTTCATACGAGGTAAATCGGGACTCAATGGGACCAAAAGTTAGAAAAACTACATTTTTCATAGAAAAGGCTCCCCCTAGTGAGTAAAATATGATTTATATATGCACCTCATTTGGACTAAATCGGCTATTCTGACCAGCGGTTGAGAAATTATGTCCACCGGGATGTTGGAAAGTTCCCCCTAGTGATAGAAATATGCAGCTGACCCCTCCCAAAATCAGTCCAGTTCTTCCTCTCAATAAGTTTGGCTGTCATTTCCTCTGTATTTTGACAACATCCTCTAAAACACAGATATTACAGAAGCCAGGAATAGTTTAAAATCAGGAGGTAATTACTGGATTCTCCAAGTCTCAATAGTTCAATCACATCAAAGACGTCCCTGAAAAAAGACAAAAACACACTTCCTTCTGGACGGCGTGCCACCGGGCGCTCACGATTTACAAACCACCAACCAGAGAAGTGTGTAGTAAAACAATCACACGGTGGCTAATCCCGCTGTGAGGGTAATTAAAGTAATCCCGATCAGGAATAATCAGGTCCGCTCTCTCAAAGCCAATTACGCCACATTATTTGTGTGTTATGTTCTTATTATTTTTTCCCACCATAATTGAGGGTTTGCTGCCATAAAACCGGGCTGTTCTGTAGGGAGACACGCGTATTATGAAGACTGCTGCGTTATAACCAGAGGAAACCGGGAAAAAAAGGGGCTTTGATGTTCCCTCATGCTGAGAGGTAACAACCAGAATGCATTGGGCCATGCTGGATGGATAAACGCTGGTCGGGTGGAGTACAGCGAGTTGGTCGGGGGATTGGTTCTCCTTTGTTTGTTTTGAAAGAAGAAGCAGCATGACGGTGGGTCCGTAAGAAACACTTATTCTTCTGTTTGTGCTAAAGCTAAAAGTCTAAAAGGCTAAAAATGATTTTCAAATCAGTTGATCATTGAGGTGATGTTTGATCAGCACTTCTGAGTTTGTCCATTTCAACCCGGGTTTATATCATCAAGAGGAAGGTGGAGTGTTTGGTCACCACTAATTTAAAATTAGAGAGAGAAGAAAATGAGTAAATATTTTAAACTACGCGACCAGCAGTCAAACTATTATTTTTACTTTATATCCGGGTTTTTTTCTGGAGCATTTTTTTTCTTCATATTTATACCTTATTTATCTATTATTATATTACTATACTATATATTTATTACTATATATTATTTCTCTATTCAATGTTTGTCTGCTTATACATGTTTACATATACACAGGTTTATACGTCTTGTTTTTTTTTCTATTGTCACTTTACAACGTTGGAGCTTCAGTAACGCCTAAATATCTCCGTGGGGATTAATAGTTTTATTCTATTCTATTCTATTCTATTCTGCTCTGTTTTCTATTCTATTCTATTCATTTCTATTTGTTCTGTTATGTTCTGTTCTCTATTGTTTTGTTCTATTCTGTTCTATTTTATTCCATTTTGTTCTACTGTGTTCTGTTCTATTCTATTTTGTTTGGTTCTATTCTATTCTGTTCTATTTTGTTGTTCTATTTTATTCTGTTCTCTACTCTTCTTTTCTCTTCTACTCTGTTCTGTTCTGTTTTATTCTGTTCTTTTCTGTTCATTTCTATTTGGTTCTGTTCTGTTCTGTTCTGTTTTATTCTATTCTGTTCTGTTCTGTTCTCTACTCTTCTCTTCTGTTCTCTCTAGATCTGCAGGGCGTAAGATGAAGCGCCTCTCTCTGACGGACCTCCACACTTTGTTTGTCTTGAACGCTCTTTGAGAATCAAGGATCCACTTTAACTTTGTGATCCGTGGACATTCTCTTCATTTTTACCGATCATGTCAAACCGACCTTTTCTTTTAACAACAAATTTATTGTTTTTTTCCCCGACAGATGATTTATTCCAGTATAAAACCACTTTAATAGTCGGAAAGTCGGGGACCATCATTGCCGCCATAGATCAGTCGTGTGAACGCCATAACCCATAAACTCTTTCATGGATCATTTTCAACTTTTATACCTTCATAGACTTCAGTGTGAGGAAGAACTGGATTGGTCAGTTGCTTTATCTCCAAACGTTTTCGGACCATCATTTCTCAACCGTTGGTCCCATTTAGTCCAAACTTGGAGCACATGGATCTTCTCAATGAGCTCCTTCTAAAATCACATCGTATCACATTTTACTCTAATGGTTCATGTTTTACTCACTAGTGGGAGCATTTTTAAGAAAAACCCCGTTTTCCAGACGTAACCGTCGATCTGATTTGGTTCAAATTTGGTGCATTTGAATCGACTCAGGACAATCTAACTTTTACATTTCATATTTTACTTACTTTACATTTCATATTTTACTTACTATGGGGAGTTTTATTCCTTCAGCCATAAACTCACACTGAATTTTGAGGAGGTCAATCAGGGTGATTACTTGTACAATGCAGGGGATTGGGGGACTTTTTCTCCCAGTGCAGTATGTAAAAAGACAATTTGTCCAAAAACCTGAAAAGTTGTTTTCCTCATTCCTCTACAAGTTATGGTAGATGGTGTCAGAGGTTGGTTCAGATGTGGACCCTGAAGTAGACACGGAGCCAGGCGATGAATTTAACCTTAATACGACGAAGAGTGAGGAGGGAGGGGCTGATGGAGGAGGCGTGGAGAAGCCTTAAGCTGACGGCTGGCAAAGGATGTCTGAAAATAAGGAGGCGATATTTTAGCATCAAATAACTTAAACACATAAATACATAAATATAAAATGCTGAATACTTGAATACTAAAAACCAGGCGCCCGATAGTTTGAGGCTACCGAAGAGGAAGCTGAATAATATAACAAAGAGTCGAGAGCAGCAGGACCTCATGAGGAGATGGAGATCAGGTGTGGCGCCCAGAACAAACACAGAGGCGGGAGGGGCAGACAGGAAGAAGACAGCAGGGGAAATCTCTCCGAGGCTCTGAGTGGCTTCTGGGCCGTGACATATGAAGCTTCGTAGTATTTGTGGTCCAAATGACAATGGAGCGTTCTCTTTGTCGAATCAAATATTTACCGAGCATAAAATCCTACGGACTAAAAAAACACACATGAAGGCCGATGATGAAAATGTCACGCCGTCTTCCCGGCATCCTAAAGGTTGCTTTGAGTACGAACGCGTGAGAATGAGGAAACATCGCCGCACGCCAGGAAATTACAGAAATAACTAAACCCTTATTTTGATACTTTGTTATCATAAAGATATAATAAGAGACGTTCTGACACAAAAACACGCTGACCGACATGAAGACCCTCACGGTCTGGTAACGTTTGTACTTTATCTGTTCTGATTCCTTGTTCGATTCCAAACTGGTACAAAAGTAAAGAGAGATAGATTTTTTTCATATCTACGGAACCCCCCCCTGGTGACACCGAAGAGGGAAAAGAAATCTTGTGGCCAAGACTTAAGAAGGTGTGAGGAGGAGTTATTAGAAGGTGTGAGGAGGAGTTATTAGAAGGTGTGAGGAGGAGTTATTATCTCCGACCCGGAGCTCCAGCGCAGAGGAAGAGCATTGAAATCAACTCAACGGGCCGAGGACTGACTACTGGAGAGGTGGAACATTCTCAGCCCACTTTCCTGGGTATGGGCATTTATCCGGATGGGGTTGGGTCCATGCTGGCGGCGCTGAGCCGGGTTGAACCTCCAGGCTGCCGGAGGATTCTACATCCAAACGTTTGTTTTGACGGCGAGGTTCGGCGCCTCCGTTGCTTTTTCCCGTCATTAACAATAAGTATAATCCTCCATTTGTCAAACTTAAACAACTTAAAACGCAAAATCCCTCCCCAGACGTCTGTACTGACATGGCAGCCTCCGTGTGAACCCGCTCCAGCGGGACATAGAAGGGCTATTTCTAAACAAACATCCAAAAACTATTTTACTTCCAGCCGAAAGTACACACAAAAAAAACATAGTTATGAATATTATATTCCCTTTCTTCAAACAGACCCAGTCCTAAATAGCCCTTAAATGGTACACACCGGACCTTTAAAGGTCGGCCTGAAAACAGCAAACAGGGCCGCTGGACCGTGTGCTTGAGTCATATAACACACCGTGACACGTATAAACTACTTTCCCTGATGCACCGCCTCAGATGGAGTGAGCAAGTGAGCAAAACAGCCAGTGGGTTTCTCTCCCTCCTGCCAGGAAGTGGATTCTCTCTCTCTCTCTCTCTCTCTCTCTCTCTCTCTCTCTCTCTCTCTCCGCATCTCTGAATCTGCTGCCTCTCAATCTCCGTCACTTTGATTCAGCGGTCCGACCCGGCTGCAGACCTGCAGCTGTCGGACCCTCTGCACTCACAGGGGTTTAAATCACTCATACGATCGCCGCGGACGTCTCTGAGGTTGGAGTAAAAAGCGGCTCCTTCTTGTCCCGGAGGAGGAGGGAAGGATTGTCGAAGACCTTGAGGGATGTTGAATCAATTTCCTGTAGTCGTTGCTCCTAATGAAGACCAAAGGAGGTGAAAACCCGTCAATGAGACAAAAAGTTGCCGGTGACATTGCCACTTGGTTCCCAGTTTGACTTTGAGACAAACTTTTGACAACAAGTCAAACTCTGTTTCCTGCAGGGCGCCGGGCTCAGCGTGCTGCGGTGGCGTTCTATTTAAAGTAGTCCTGACCCTCCGCGGGGTAACAGGAGAGCCGCTTTGTTCTTCAGGGCAGCGCAGGAGACAGGAAGTGGCTGTGCCGAACCATAATCAAATATTCATTCTGTTATTGTGCGATGGATGCTGAGTTCTGCACTCGGCCTGGTGCCTCCTGGAGACAGGAGGATGTTTGGATTCTCTTCTAGCACATTTGGGGTCTAATGCGTCGTGACGTGTTTGGGTCATGGTGACGACGAATGGGAGTAAGGGATGAAGGAAATGTACTGTCCCTTTACTTGGAGGAGGTTGTTTTGCACTGAAGAAGATGAGAGAGAAGATTCTCTTTTTTCCTGTTTTGCAAAATCGGAGCGCTGTGTTGAACGTTGAAATTGATAAATAAATCAAATGTCTTTGAAAATAAAATGTATTTCCATCATTTTCAGTGATCATATCGTGGGATGTCTTCTCAGTTTTGATTCTGATATTCATCAGGTAGAGATTGTCCCCGCCGTGACTCACTTTGGAGTCAGATCATCCTCCGCTGGAAATAGACACAGATTTATTAGGGATAAATGAGGCGTGACGGCCGCCGTGTCAAATAGACAGAAACATGACACAGTCGGTGAAGTACGGCCCCGACCACTTCAGGCGGTCGAGATTGGAGGAGGCTGGATAAAATATGATTCTCTGAAACAAATCATCCAGATCCATGGATTTGCCAGAAATGGGAAGATAAGCTCCATATTTCAATCAGACACTTCCCTCAAAACTGATTTTGTTCCCCCTGTTTATGCACTTATACTGAAAAAAGCACTAAAAAGCTGTTGTTGCCAGAATTATACTGTAAAAAAAAAACGGTCACCATGTACGAGACATTACGAAAAAATAACTATTATTCTTGATTTATATCTGCAGTACACCTTTCAGCCACTCGAGGGAGCATCTTTTCTAGCTCCAGCACACATGGAGTTCTGCCGTTCTTCTACCTCGTCTCTCAGCGTCCCTCTTGTGGCGTCGCCACACCGGATCACCAGTTTCCATCCATAGGTCGGAACCATACTGGCTAACTGTACCGGTGACGGTACTTGTCAACCCGGGCTCCAAACGATCTGGTTGGGAAATCAGTTTTGTGTTCGGCATATGGATTTGACTTGCCTTTTTTCGCCTGACGCAACCCTCCCCATTTATCCGGGCTTGAGACCGGCACCAGAGGTACACTGACCTGTGACCCCTTTGTGGCTGGGTTTGACGCCTTTATCGCTGGGTTGGAGTTTCAAGGGCAACTTCAAATTGCTCCAACTTATCTGAAGTCCGTTCGGCGGCCCGCGGTGTTGAGAACCTCTTGCTGCTACTGTTAGAAGAAAGTACCGTAATTATGGCAATGAAATGTGTCACAGCCCTCCAAGCTCAACACAGGAAGTAGAAGGGAGTGACGATAATGATTTTCTCCCTCAGGTGATCAAGCCTCCGTGCATGCTGGAGTATTCTGGGCTGGATTTTTGCCTTCATGAATAACTCCATTGACCGTAGTTGGAGCAGCAGAACCAGCGTGAGTTCGTTCAGCCTTCGGATCGGTGGTGGCAGCAGACGTGGTAGAAACGGCAAAAGCAAAGCCCGTTTAATTTTCAGTTGTTCCGTTCAGCGAGACTCAACTCAGAGAAAGGAAGATGCATCACGGCGCCTTTTTATACTACATCTGTGTTCTAAAAGTAATGGTTCTGTATCAAACGATGTGTCCTTCAACGCCCTCGTCCTAGTCAGGGAGTTTGGGATAACAAACATAGTTTGTTGATTTTTGATTTCTCCCTTTTTACCGTATCCGTAGACTTTTGTCGTGTCGTCCTGGAGTTGTGGCGCCGCTGGCCCCCCACCAATTTCCTGTTGCTTTGTTCCTTTACCGCCGGTTCATTTGCATACATAAGCTTTCATGCACATGTGCATATAATCAACATATGTTACAGACGGGAGGCTCAACTCTAAATTGAGCAAAAATCAGCATTTAGATGGCGCCAATGGGAACAAAAGCACTTTTGAGTCGTACAGACTAGAGTGTTTGTAGAACCTTCGACCATAAAGGCAGTTTGTCCTTCCCTTTTGATTGACACATCATCATCTAGCATGTATGTGTTCTAATATTACTTTACGATAAGGTTAGCACACTCAAGAGAGTTGAAATTCTGGTCCCTGTGCGTTTAATAAGTCTATTAATGCTTTTGCGTTTCATTGGACCGATCAGCCGAAGCAGATCCTAAAAATAATCTCTTACTGATAGCGGATGGGATGTGGGTGGTTTTTATATTACATCATTACCTCCGCAAAGGAGGTACAAAAACACCCTATGACACCCTGGTATACGTGAAGGTATGATCTTGATCCAAGTAATAGTCTGGTTCTTTTCATCCAGAGTGCAGCAGGGTTTCATTCCCACTCAGTCCAAGAGTCAAACTGTTGTCTGACTGTTGATTACGTGTGTATGTGTGGCTAAGCACACCGGAGACAGAACATGCAGAAAGCCCAAACCCGAGACAGAACATGCTGAAAGCCCAAACACACTTCCCTCTTGCTAGTCTTAAAATTCCAACATTTTTCTCATAAAATTACAGCGTTTTTTTTCTTGTGAGTTTACGACTTCTTTCTTGTAAAATTACGACTTTTTCTCGTAAAATACATTTTATTTCTTGTAAAAGGACGTTTTTCTCCTAAATTTAGAAATTTTTCTTTTAAAATTAACCCTTTTTCTCGTAAAACTACGACTTTATTCTTGTGTAATCTCGACTTTTTCTCATAATATCAAAACTTTTTTCTTCTAAGATTACAACATTTTTCCCTTAAAATGATTTCTCGTAAAATAGCGTCTTTTCTCTCGTTACATTCAGATTTTTTTCTCGTAAAAATACAACATTTTTCTCGTTAAATTCCGAATTTCTTTCTCTGAGAATTATGAGTTTCGTCTTGGAAAATTGTGATTTTTTTCTCCCAAAATAAATGACGACTTTCTTGAAAATGACTACTTATGTCGCCTCGTGTTTCCTCGTGTCTGCTCGTGTCTCCTCGTGTCTGCTCGTGTTTCCTCGTGTCTGCTCGTGTCTCCTCGTGTCTCCTCGTGTCTGCTCGTGTCTCCTCGTGTCTCCTCGTGTCTCCTCGTGTCTGCTCGTGTCTCCTCGTGTCTCCTCGTGTCTCCTCGTGTCTCCTCGTGTCTCCTCGTGTCTCCTCGTGTCTCCTCGTGTCTCCTCGTGTCTCCTCGTGTCTCCTCGTGTCTGCTCGTGTCTCCTCGTGTCTCCTCGTGTCTCCTCGTGTCTCCTCGTGTCTCCTCGTGTTTCCTCGTGTCTCCTCGTGTCTCCTCGCGTCTCCTCGTGTCTCCTCTCCTCTAAAGTTATTAACTTATTCCTCAATGTTTTAAAAGCCTTAAAGTGAATTCCGCCCCCCAGCCCCCGTCTCCCTCTCATTTATGCTCCTCTAACGCACACTGATAACTCGATCTCTGATCCAGTCGCCGTCTCTTTCGATGCCGGTGCCTCGCTGTCGATGAAATGAGCTGTATAATGAAAAGCGGCGGCGGCGTGACAGTGGAGGCTGGAGGCGGTGTCATTGATCTTCACACCTCTTTTTAAACACACAGACGCCGGCGCTGCTTTGCGGAGCTGATCAGAGTCGGCCTCCGGTTCAAAGACTCACGCGGCTCGTGTTAATTTATGCGCCCGTCTCCTCGCATGTATCCTGCATCAGGTGCTCTGAAGCCTCTGGTGGCGGGAAGCCGCGCTCCAAGACCTGCAGAAGAGAGGCTTTTAATCCATTGTCTCTTACTTGACAGAGAAAGTAGAAGGTAGAGTAACCCCGTAGAGGTCATTAAGCGACATGTGGGAGTAGTAATGGAATGTCGAGGAAGTGTTTCAAACACATATGTGGCGGTTCGATGCCACTCTCCCTCGAGACCCCACTTATATATTCACACTGATGGAATCCAGGACTTATGAGTTTCCCAGTATGAAGGGCCGACAAGAGAGGCGACTACAACCGGATTAAGTGCAGCTCTAACTTCCAAGAAATCAAGATTCTGCACAGGAATCCACTGAGGTTTCATCATTGCAGCACTTAAGAGAACCTAACTTACTTTCAAGTGTGTCCACCACTTAGCTCCGCCCATTTTTTATAGATTCATAACTTGACTAAACTCTAGTGCCACCAAAAATCCGCGATCCATCGGAAGGAAACTGTAGAATTAGACACTGCAAGACTTTGTTTGCATAAACTGCATCTCAATCAAAGGTACGACCCTCTGGAATCCTCTGGAATCCTCTGGAATCCTCCGGAATCCTCTGGAATCTTCTGGAATCCTCTGCCTGCCAGTTTAAAATATTTGTTTGTTTGTTTGTCTGTTTGTGTATTTGTGAGAAAGATTACAGAAAAACTACTGGATGGATTTGCATGAGATTTTACCCGTAGGTTAGTTTTGTCGTACCCTAGAGGTTATTTAATTTTGGTGACGTTACGCGTTTCGCAGCATTTCAAATAAAATAATAAGCTGTTTGGGTGAGTGAAGTCACAACGTGCCTATTCTTTCTTTGTTCTTTTGATTCCTTTGATATTTCTTTGCGGGTGGAGCTGGGGGCTCGAGTGGGCTGAAAAGAGACGCTGAAGTGGAATGTGCAGACTATTTGAGAGATTGTCGATGTTGTCTGTAGATTTAGAGGCTGATAACCAGCTGCGACAACCTTTGACCTTGCAGCAGAAGTGACATGGCAACAAAAAGTTAACAGAAGAGTTCAGTTGGACACATTTGGAGTTGATGATAGAAACAGGTGTAAACGGCGTCTTTTCCTCGCTGTCAGCTTGTGAACCGATCGCCCAAAACGCATTTGAAGGTTTAAGTCTCGATGGGGTCATACTCACACTTCTACTGAGCATTTTTTATTTAAGACTTTGTTGAGACTTGATAGAAGGATTGTTCACGTTGGAAATAAAAACAAAGGAAATGTTGGGATGGATCTGGATTAAAGGGCTGAGGAACTTTTTTTCAACGCTTTTAAATCTGAGCTGAGCAGAATATTGATTAGAATATAATATTTTTGGAGGGAGGTGCTGAAACCAAGTGTCTTTGGAACAATTTTATATTTCGATGGTTTCTTTGCAGAAACCATCACTCACTTCTAGTGGATGGTAAGTGGCGGTGCTGACACTTGAACCAGACACAGAGGTCCTCTGTGAGAGCGCTTCTGTTTTATTCTGTAGTCACAGTGTAATCCTCTCATCCTCTCATCCCCTCATCCTCTCATCCCCTCATCCTCTCATCCCCTCATTCTCTCATCCTCTCATCCCCTCATCCTCTCATCCCCTCATCCTCTCATCCTCTCATCCCCTCATCCTCTCATCCCCTCATCCTCTCATCCTCTCATCCCCTCATCCCCTCATCCTCTCATCCTCTCATCCCCTCATCCTCTCATCCCCTCATCCTCTCATCCCCTCATCTTTCCAGTTTTAACATCTTTCAAGGCATTTTATTTAACTATCCTTTCATCTTTTCTTTTGATATGAAACGGAATTATAAGCTTTGTGTTTCTAGAAATGACCCAAACCTCCTTTGTAGGGTTATTTGTCTGACTACAAAGATATAATATTACTTTTTAATAAGTGCCACCATGTTTCGCCGCAGTGTTGTAAACTGAACGGACCAATCAGACGCCGGCTCCAGAGAAGACTTTTTGCACTTTTTAGGTTAAAGATGGCAGAAAGACGATAAAACGTTTCATCTCTAAAGAAAAAAAACATATATAGTTGATATATAATTGAACAGAAGGAATAACTGAATAAAAATGTCTGAATATATCTATCTAAAGGAAACGATGACATCATTTTGACACTAGGGAGGGGTGAGCTGAGATGTAACAACGAGCTTTTGTCAAACTCTGGACTGTCTTCAGTGAAATGTACAGAATCAGAGGGTGTCAATACTTTCTGACCAGCATCATAAATCTACTCTGGAGACCTACAGAAATACAGATTGCCGTTCTGGTTGCCTGAACAATGACACTCAGCGGGTTTGTAGAGGGCCGTCATCTCATTGCCTGAGTTAAATGTCGATGACGAGTGCTGAAGATTAACATCTCAGTGCATGTTGCCTTGAGGCCGTGTTTAAATGGCACTTATACTCAGGGTAAAAATAAAACTGCTATGATTCTTAATTATCTCATGAGCATAAATTCAGATATTGAAGGTCGGCGGGTTCCTAAAGACGCTCAGATGACCACAGTGCAACTCCGATAACAGACGCCTCTAGGGTTATGGCGAGGAAGGAGGGCCGATTGTTTCCACCAGGGAGCTTCAGATTCACCAGTGGAAACCGCAGATCCTTCGTCTTAACGCGATAACTCAAAAACTATTTCATGGATCATTTTAATATTCAGTACCAACGTCAACCTCAATGCGAGGAAGAACTGGATTGATCTACATGAGGAGATCTGTCTTTAATAGATCATATTTTACTCTATTAGTTCTTAATTTTACTCACTTTTTTCATGAAAAATGCCGTTTCTCTGACATAACATCACATCTAATGAGAGGAGTTCAATCAGGGGAATTACTTGTATAATGCAGGGGATTGGTGCCTTCTCAGAGATGTAAGTAGGACTAGTTTCACACGACTTTTGGCGTAATACAAATATAAGTCAGAATTCTCCAGGAGGATTCTCTCCATATCCGTGAACTGGTTGGATGTTTGATTTTGGGTCAAATTTTAATATTCAACCTGTTCACTTTTTATACGCGGGCCTTCCAGATCCTCCAAGTGAACATTTGAACCAACTCCGAGCCAACTACTCACCACTCTCATGCTCTCACCAGCTCCTCTCCATGATAGCAGGTGGGTGTTGCAGAGTGCGTCAGCCGCTGACAAGCTAATCTGCATCTTCCACGCGTGCGCCGTTGGACCGTCGCAGATATCGATATGTGAAGGAGAGGATTAATGAAGCGAAACAGCTCAGTATGAGTACTCCGAGTATTCGCCCTGGGGTCAAGATTATATCACTCTGAAAGAACACGCCAGCATAAAATGCTGTGTGTAACTAAATGCTAGCAAACACAGGGGGGCGGGGGCAAAGGTCAGCGCCGCTGCTTTCTATCCGGCGCCGCTGCCGTCTCCCATGAGCTGAACGTGTTTGTCAGATAAAGAAATAGAAACTAATTTCGATGATCCCCTCTTAATTACCTCTTCTGCCCCATTAGTCCTGCGAGGGCGCCCCGCGCTTTCCCACGCCGCTCTCCGCGAATGCGCGAGCGACGTCTGCGCCGCACCCATCCATCATCTCCCGTCTCGTTCATTAGCTTTGGAGTTAATGGGATGGAAATATTAGCCGTTTCTCGTGCCGGCATGAAATAATCTACAGTAGTGAAAGGAGGCTGAATCATCAGTGCTGTCTGCTGATAACGGAAGAGGCTACAAAGCGCCGTCCTAATGAGCCTTCAGCGCGGCACTCATAATCAAGAATTGAGCTTCTTTGACAAGTTATAGGAGAAAAAAAAGCCTTTCTCCTTAGATTAAAATGGTACATAAAAAAAAAAAAAAGTCTAAGGAATCTGCCCCCAGCTCATACAGGAAGGCGATGTTTCCATATATGGTCGCAACCAGAAAGATGCCATAAGCTTGAAAATGCACCGCAGAGACGCTTTAGCGCTTTTTTTTATTTAGTTCTTATGATGCAGCTGGATTCACACGGTTTAATTACGAGCCCGTCTCAGCGGGCCACAGTGGAGCGAAGGAGGCGTTATTAATGGAAGCGGTCCTGTGAGATCAGCCGGGGCTTTCGGAAAGCGGCGCTGGAGGGCAGAGCGGGAGGTGAGACTGTCCTCTCGGCTCCTGGAATGTGATTAAACAAGTTTTAAAACCGAGCGCAATCTTTCTGACAGGGGGGCGATTAGTCACCGGACCGTGACAAATTAAAAGAGCCTGAGATGCAGAGTCACACCCGGACTGGTTTTTTCCCCCTCACAGTTACTGCATGACTCAGCCCATAATCCCAAGCAGGATTTTAATTTCATTTACCCCCCCCCCCCTCTCTTTTCCCTCCAGCCCTGTGAGGCACAGATTCCAAAGAACACACTACATTTTTAACAGGGTGAAACTCCCCCCCCCCGTTAGCGGGTTGAAGCTTCGTTGCATGCTATGATGCATTTCTACATTAACGGCAGCGGCTCATAAACATTCAGAGGTGAACTTGTATTGAACTTGTCGTTCGCATATTTTATGGCCCGGATTTCACACTTTCTCCTCCGATGTATTTAGAAAGAACACTGTCGCAGATGCAGATGTCATGGTAACGGTCCTTATGTCCCCTCATCTCGCTCTCTTCTCACCCTCTGCTGAAAGTTTTATTCACCTACAAGAGAGCTGGAGCTTACTTTGGTTCACACTACTACAATTAAAACAGAACTTTTCGGTTTGATGCACTTTTTGGTGCATCAATATATGTGTTTTCATCTCGAGGGATGAAAAGTAAACAACCGAACGCCGTAGGAGGAGTTGTGGGATTGCATGAGGAGGTCTGGAATGACAGAGAAGTATGTTAGAGTGACTGTGGTGAGGTGTGTAGAAGGAGGGACTGAAGCATTCAGGGTGGAGGTGGGACTGCTCCAAGGATCGGCTCTGAGCCCCTTCCTGTTTGCGGTGGTGATGAACAGGTTGACGGATGAGGTCAGACAGGAGTCTCGTTGGACTGTGATGTTGGTGGATGACATCGTGATCTGTAGTGAGAGCAGGGAGCAGGTGGAGGAAAACCTGGAGAGGTGGAGGTAACTTTGGAAAGACGAGGATTAAAGGTCAGTGGCAGCGAGACAGAATACATGTGTGTGAAGGAAAGGGAGGCAGGAGGAACGGTAAGGGTGAAGGAGTAGAGGTGGAGAAGGTGCAGGAGTTTAAGGACTTGTGGTCAACTGTTCACAGCAACAGGGAGTTTTGAGAAGAGGTGAAAAGCGAGTGCAGGCAAGGGGGAGTGGGTGGAAAACAGTGTCAGGACTTATCTGTGACAGAAGAGCAGCAGCAGGAGTGAAGGGGGTGGTTTCTAAGATGGTGGTGAGAGCAGCTCTGCTTGATGGTTTAGAGAAGGTGGTTCTGACCAGAAGACAGGAGGCAGAGCTGAAGATGTTCAGATGTTCTCTGGGAGTGATGAGGAAGGACAGGATTAGTTAGCAGACATCAGAGGGACAATCCAGGTTAGACGTCCTGGAGACAAAGTCAGAGATTGAGATGGTTTGGACCCGTGAAGAGGAGGAGGGATAGTGGATCTACTGGTAGAAGGATGTTGGAGATGGAGCTGCCAGGCAGGAGAAAGAGGGGAAAACCAAAGAGAAGGTTTTCCAGACGTGGTGTTTGGGTGTCAGTGCTCACTTTCTTTTTCCATCGAATCAGCTTTCATGAGAGATCATCTTAGAAATCCTCTCATGGAACGAGGAAGAAGAAAATCTCTCCAGGCTGCGGGGGAATAGAGTGAGATATAACATTAGGAGCTGTCAATAAGAAACACAGTGGAGTGAAAAGTCCTCCGGCGCCGAGACATCAAGCCCAAATGGCCCACAGAATCCTAATATTTATATTCTTTACGTCTGAATCTGACAGGAAGTCGTTTCCCTGAAACGTTTCAGCCGCATAAAGCTGAACCGCGGCGTTGGTGGCGCGGTCTCTGACAGACAGTTGGAAGCGGACGTGTCTCGTCCTCACAGTGACGGCGTTGTTCTGGGCGGGTGACACCGTCAGTCATGTCCGGGTACAACAGAGACGTCGCACAGAACCGGCACATGTCATCGCCGTGTGCGGCGGCGATGCAGAGCTGGATTCCTACTTTGTAATACGGGACGTTGCATAAAACCGACGAGCCCGTTGTCTTTGATCTCAGAGGGTTTCCTTTGATCCCTGTTTTGGGTGGGAGTTTGAGGATTGACGGCGTGGCCTACTTTTTCGTGACGGCGCTCTCTCAGCCGTCTGGCGGTTCGTTCCTCTTGTTGTCTGCTGCTCTGCACTCGACAGTCGCTCTGTCTATGGAGAAGGTTCAACCGCCACGACATCATTGGTAATCATCAGGTTTTAAACCAAGGCGATGAAGAGGTGAGACGGCAGTTTTTTTCACCTCACACAGATTGTTTTTTAAATAAAAACTAGTCCTACGCTGTCAGCCCCGACAGAAAGGGTTCATCCCTGAAAAATCCCCTGCGTTATACAAGCAGTTCCCCCCGAACTTTGAGTTGAAGCCCTCAAATGAATGTCATTCATTAATAATCTCCGTAGATAAGACCCCATGGTGACAGACAAGAAACTGTCTTAAAAAAAAAAAGAAGCTCCCTCTAGTGTGTAAAATATGAACTGTTAGAGAAAAATATGACATACTGCATACAGAAATAAACCTTACGTTGATTCATAAACACTGGAATAGGACCAAATGGTTATAATGTCATGTCCGAAATCTCCCCTTATTGAGCAAAACATAAGTAGAATACAATTTATACAAGATGGATCTCCTCTAGACAAATTATTTGGACTAAATCAGAGCAACGGTTGAGAAATTATGACCCGAAAACTGTGATTTTGGAGCTAAAACTCCGCCTAGTAGTTGGAATATGCATTGACCTTTCCTCAAATGAATCCAGTTCTTCCTTGCCCTGAGGCTGTTCCGGGTATAAAATTTGGAGAATATTCAATGAAACGGTTTTGTGTAGAATCTACGGCAAATGCTGATGCAGCATGTAATAACATCCATGTTTCAGGACCACTAGAGGGAGCTCTTTCACCAAAAAACACTGTTTTTTTTGGACATATCTTCCTAACCGTTTCTCCGATTGGGTCCGAATTGACCTCATATGAATTGACCCAAGGAAATCTGTCCCGTTTCATTACTGAGCTCAGAAATGCTAGTTAACTCTATCGATCTTCATCGTTGACTCACCGTGAGATCTCAGAGCATTTCGCCGACTTCTTAGAAATAGTTAGGCCTGTTCGAAGGATGAGGTCCAATTGCGTTTCAGGCATATTGGAAGTTGACCCATAAATTTAATCAAAGTTGTTTTCCCCCACTGTATATATTCCAGCTTTTTCACAGTGTTGGAAAATGTCAGCACTGAAAGCAGCATCTTTACTGGTTTAACTGGATTTTCCTACTAGCTCTTCACTGTTTGTTTGTTTGTTGTTTTTTTTACTGTTTTTTTCAAATCAAATAGCTTTTGTATCTCACATGAAGCCAATTTATTAGAGTCAACCCAAACCGCCACATGTTTCCCACAAGCATTTCTGCAGCTCAGAGGCAGCAGAGCCTTCCACTGTTATCTGTAATAAAACAACACAGGATCAGACGATGACATCACCAGCACACACAGATAAACAGCATGTGTGTGTTGAGCCTCTCCGGGGTTTTCTGCGTGACATTCCGTGGCGATCCTCAGGCAGACACAAGCATTAGTTTTAGTCGACGGAGAGTTTTTTTTTGGTTATTATGTGGAGCTTTTATTTTGTCAAGTTGGCTTTGGTGCAGTGAGATTATAGAGCACACATTATTGTTTAATAACGTGTTCAACTAGTTTGCTGCCCGCCTCTGGGGGGGGAGGAGGGGGGGTTAGCCTCAGCGTAGTCAAGCTTCATTTAATGCATCTGGTAGCTTGGCCCAATACACTTTGAGGAAGGAGGAGCCGTCCCGGCTCGGCTCGGTTCCATCCGGAGGGATGAAAGCAGGAAAAAGATCTGAGGCTTAGAGCTCAGTGCAGAACATTGAGGAATTTATTTCACACATTATCTAGATGAGCATGAATGTTATACGGCATTTCAGTCGTTTCAAAAAGACAATTTACCTTTAAAAACAAAAAAATTAATTAAAAATGAAAGAGTATAATGACAATATGAATAATTTCTTTTAAATTTTGACTTAGAAAATCTCCATAGGGGGGCTTCTATCTCCAGAGGGGGGCTTCTATCTCCAGAGGGGGGCTTCTATCTCCGGGGGGGGCTTCCTCCATGGCGTGTTGAGCTACCATGATGGTACAGTAGCCTGAAATGATCAACTAAACTATGTTCTTGCTGTTTCATTTTGATAAATGGAGGATCATACTTGATATTTAGCACAAGAAGAACCAGCGGCGTGTGAGATCTTGCTGTCATTTAAGGGAAAACATAAAGACCAGACTCGTGAAACCACAAGTAGGACCCTCCATTTCTTGGAACCTGGGTCAGAAGAGGGACCCCGCTTTAACCGTCATCGCTACGACAGAGAGAAACAAATAATAATTGTTACCTCATCGTAATAGCTGATTTGTTACACAATGATGCAAATATGCTGAAGAACGTGATAACGGGAATATAATTATTATTAATATTATAAGAATAATAATTTATAATACACATTTTAGTCAAAACTGTTCTGAATTTCAATTAGGGTCGGCTGTATAATAAAAGGATTTGTTAAGAAGAGGCTTCGGTCATTAATGTCCTCACTGAGAAAAAAAATCTGTAGAAAAAGGTTTTTCGTCGCATATTTAATTTTCTGATTAATATCTTAGACTCTCTAATTTTACCATAAAATGACAAATTGCTCGGTTTGTAAGCTGTAAGAAAAAATCCGTCTCATAAAATTATTTCATGATCAAATTTCAATAAGTTAACCTTCAATCTTTTTGTAAAACATGTTTTTAGAAAACGATTTGACCCTAAGAAAACTTTCTTCTGTATAAGATTACATAATAATGTTCAGTGAGTCCTCACCTGCTTAAATATGCCAAAAAACAATCCTACTTATCCAACAGGACCCCCTCAGAGCCCCTGTTAATGCCTCCTTTGACACGTGGTGTCCCCCAGGGCTCCGTACTCGGCCCCTTACTCTGAGGCATTTACATGCGGCCCCTGGGTCGGGTCATAAACAGATTCGTTCATCCGGCTCACATTTTTCAAAAAGAAACAGAGACTAGAAACGTCCTCAACCAAACCGTGATTTAACCCTTAACCCTTAACCCTTAACCCTTAACTTAAATCCGTGAAATCATGGATTTCAGATCAGCACAGATCCTTCCAGAAGCTGAAGACCCCGACCTTCAAATTAAACATTTTCATATAAACTTCAAACTGGATTGATATTCCCCCCCCCCCACAATGCACCGGAGTAAAGTTGAGTATTTATTGGCGCTTTGTCTTTGGTTGACAGTCA
The DNA here is from genome assembly GCA_009660295.1 of Lophius piscatorius. Classification (NCBI taxonomy): domain Eukaryota; kingdom Metazoa; phylum Chordata; class Actinopteri; order Lophiiformes; family Lophiidae; genus Lophius; species Lophius piscatorius. The sequence goes on along the minus strand of VRLP01005391.1, from coordinate 5,155 downwards.
GACGGAGAGAAAGAGGGAGAGGTCATTACAGATGTGACACTAAAACCAAATCTGCTACCAGCCAGAACTAATGCTTACAGAAATGTCTATATGCCACATCTGTGGCTCTAACGCTTTTATGTTTGTAATAAGTTACACCGTCCCTCGGGTCGGCACGGCTTTATTAATGCACGCCGCTCCGTGCAGCGGTCATATATTAAAGTGACAGTGGAGCTGCGTGATGTCAGATTAATTCCTCATGAAGTTCTTCCCCGAGACCATCTGAGGGCTCCTTAGCGGTAATCTCATTGGTGTGACTTTGAGGAAGCACGCAGGGTCTACTAATCGGCTGGTGGGCTTTCACGCTGGGCTGCTGCTAAATAACTTCTTCTTCTTTATCTTTTTTAATCTAAAAAAGAAAAAAGAAGCTTCTAGAAGTGATTTTCCTTTTGACGTGTGACAGGAAGGATGTGTCATTAACGACGTGATATCTGAGCGTCTGAGTACTTCAGCCTACCAGCACGATTTCTCTCTTTTTGTCTTAAATGTATTTATTTATTTTTGCGTGTAACACAGCGATGCACTCTCATATGTCCATCCCTGTGTACGAGTAAACATATTGTTGAGGAATTAACTGTGATTTTGGAGAGCAACATCCCTCTAGTGGTGGAATTATGCAACTGACCTTTCCCAAAATCAATCCAGTTCTTCCTCGCACTAATGTCTACGGGGGTATAAAATTTGAAAATGATCGAGGGAATAATTATTCTTTGAATGCGTATGTGTGTAAAAATACAAACATAAATACAGTTTATGTTTGAATTGGTTGTATTTGATTGTAACACGTATGAGTGAGCCCAGCTCCCATCATCCTCCAGGAGGACCTGAGCTCCACCCATCAGATGCACCACCTTCATCCGGGGTGTCGTGGTGTAGAAGGGTCCCCCATGAAGACACCCCAGCGTCTGATGCTCTGTGGTTCGGCTCAGCCACTCCGTCACTTTCATTTTCCTGCAAATGGCTACAAGCCAGCAGCAGCATTAAGTCTAAGCTGGGCTAGCGTGGCCCGTGTACTGGATCTCTCTCCTCTCCTCCCGGGTCGGGCCCACTGGTCTGGTTAAATGTGGGAAGGCGCCGTGGGCAGCGATCGTCCCAAATAAATCCGCTGCCCTCACTCCGAAAGCTTTTGCCCTCCTCTGCGATGTCGAGGCATGTTTTTCTGAGTGCGGTTCTCCCTTTCTGCAAATGAAGCAAGAAAGGATGTTATTAAAAACAAAAATGTGACGAGTCTGGAGGAAGCAGCGACCACGACATCAGTATGAACCACCAGTACCATCAGAATATACATGTATATATATATATATGTATATATATTTCACATGATAATACATCATCAGGGGAAAAAGGGAAAACCTGCAGGCTACTATGGAAAAGTGTCTGATGCCCCTTTTCCATCGAGCTGGTTCCAGGGCTAGTTTGGAGCCAGAGTCGAACTTAGCACCAGTTCTTTGCTTTTCCACAGTCGAAGCACCAGCTCATGGCAAGAACCAACTCTTTGCTGGTCCAGAGGCAAGAACTGATTACGTTATACTGTGATGTAATGGCGTGGCTCTGACTTGGCTCCTTACCAATGGAAAAGCAAACAGGTTCTTAGGAGGTTCGCAAGTTGAGCCAACTAATCACTGGCACTAGCACAAGCACCGAAATAGCACCAGGTTATTGTTGGTGTGTAAAGGGGTATGATGGGCTTCAGGACCCCAGGGAGCATGAGGTGTACAGGAAGAACATATAATGGTCTATTTGAAGCTAAGTGATATAACGGAGCGGTCGTTGTGCTGCTGGGACGCATTTCAGAAGACGAACGGTAGTTTCAGACACAAATTCACCGTTTTCTCTTGATTGGTGGCTCAGAAGCTATAAAAATCGGAATCAGCGCCGGTAAATGCAGCCGGTGGCGCCTCCACTGGAAAACGCACAAAGAGGCAATCACTCAGAAACGCTGCTTAAATCAGAGAGTTTAATTATTTCAATAAAGAACAAAACGTCATTTCACCATCCGTGTATCGGTGGATGTGAGCTGGTGGCGCCGTGAGCAAAAAGAACTGGGCCACCTTATGAGTTGGAAAATATTTCATGCTATATGTCAGCGCTGATATTTGAGGGTTCACCAAAGTTAAAGTCTTCACGGAATCCTAAATCGAGTCAGTTTCAAGCCGGACCCTCACTGCCAGCATGGATATAAACAAAAGAAGAATTTTCATAATATGTCAAAGGATGAATTAAAAAAAGGGGCAGAATCCTGTGATTTATTATCCTTATTATAGGCCCAAAAGAGGGATTTTAAGGATTTGCTCCTACGGCCGAACCAGAACGTTAACGCGATAAGTAAAAAACTGCTTTATTGATCATTTTCCAATCTTTTACCCTCATAGACCTTAGTGCGAGGAAGAGCTGGATTGAGTTTGGCAAAGGTCAGTTGCATATTTTTGGCACTAAGGGTATTTTTTATTTCCCAAATCACAGATTTTGGGCCGTAATTTTCTCACCTGCTGGTCCAATTTAGTCCGAATCTGGTGCATCTGTATCGGCTTTAAGCGATCTATCTCGTATGTATCACACCTTATTCTCATTGTTCATATTTTTACCCACCAGGGGGAGCTTGTCTTTGTGAGAAACAATGTTTTTCAGACATAACTTCAGAACCGTTGGTCTGATTCAGTCCAACTTTGGTCACTGTGAATAAACTCCAGGAGATCTTAACTCCTATGAACTGAACCAAGGAGCTCTGTCTTGTTTTATTACTGAGCTCAGAAAAACTGGTTCACTGTATTTATCTTCATTATTGGGTCACTGCGGGATCCGATCCTAGAGCAGACTGCTGACCTCACAGAAAGAGGTAGTTGGAGTCAGTATGGACTGTTTGGGTCCATACTATTTGATTATTAATGAGTCCCATTTCAATAGAGGAGATCATTTCCTTTTATATCGGTACAAAGAAGCACCCAGTTACTTCAATAAATCGATTATGGACGACCGGTACCTGCTCACAGGTGTTGGTCGGGTCAGCTGACGGTTCTGCTCTCTGCTCTAACGGCCCAGAGCCTCGGGTTGACTGGTGAGCCCAGAAGCACTCTGCTGGAATCATCCTGGGACAGTTAAGTAAGACAGCTCAGCCCGGGCCCAGAGTGGTTCTGAGCTCACCTGACCCCCTGTCACAACTGTTTTTATCTGGCTTTCTATGATTAGAGCGTCTGCGGTCTATTCCAAACCGCCAGACATTCATGTTTGGTTAGGAAGAGTTGCCATGAAGGTAGCGTCCGGGCTTCTCTCCGGCGCCGAACATGGCCTTATCCTCTAATGTACAAACATTTGGAGTTCGTGCTTCGGTTCGGGAATTTCAAAGAAATACCAATTCGTTGGCAAAACAAGCATTAATGGGTCATTAAAAGGACCGTCCCAGTAAATGTCCCTGCAGTGATCCATCTGCCATCACATGCCTCCATGCGTCACTCATTCCATTGGAAAATATTGATTTATGGCGTCTGATTGCGCCAAACAGTCCGGGTAATCTGAGGTCGTTAAACATTAGAACTGTTATTTCTGCCATTTTACAAAGTACAAGTTGTAAATTGTAGAACTTAAACCACTTTATTCTGTCCCATTCACCGTTATTCCTCTGTTGAGGTACCGAACACACTGATAGAATACTAATCGGTGGAGTTAAACGGAAACGGCCGCCGACCCTTTTTGATCAATCGGCGCTGGAATCATCTTGTTTTTCTGCCCTCTGATGTTGGACTTCCCGGCTCGTTACGTTCAGCAGCGATTTATCTTCCTGCGTGGAGACTCCCCTCATCGACAGCACAATCTCCTTAAACAGCACCGCCTCGTACTTACAAGACAGAACACAAGAGGCGTGAGTCTGTAATGAGTGTGCGGTCCAGAGTGTCGAGAGACGGAAAGTGATAGTTCATGGTTTGCATGTTGTCAGTCTGGCAGTAATAGACCCTACGAGTCAATGCCGAGCCGCGAGTGAACACGTAAAAACGCCAATTTTGGACTGCTTGAGGTTGATTGCTGCGACTGCTGACATGAATCAGGTAAGTTGCAGCTTCCCGCCAGTGGAAACGATTGAATGGCGTGAATGATGTGAAGTCTCAGCCCCAGCTTCCCTGACAAACACAAAACAGCAGATGTTGTTTACAGAAGGAAGTGGTGGGAATAAACATAGTTGGTATTGTTTGCGTTACTCGTGTGATTGACATCAACCGGTCACGTTCATGCAAGTAGAACCAGTAGGGCTGGAATTAGTGCTGCATTGAGTGTGAATGTATTATTACGTGGTAATAACACCAACGGGAGTGTCTTGTATCTTTGGGGAAATGTGGGATATAATAACTGGGAGGTTTTTATAGCATTGAGAAAAAGAATCCTTGAAGTTGTACTGTTAGTGTAAACAGTCTGGTTATATTCTTCTTTTTTTTGGACACATGATCCTGATCATAAGCCAAGGCTTTGACAAATTTACATTTAATTGAAATTGAATATGACTGGATATCAATAATCAATGTATCTGATTGATTACACACATCTTCATGGTGTCTCAGAAAGTCTGGCGATGGCTCAGATGTTTTTCTTTAAAAAAATGTCACCTGCCGAGTTGAATCCTCAGGGCAGACTGTGTTGACCCGTTTTCCCATAAATGGTTTCACGAGGTTGGTCTTGACGTTTGCCTTGATGTTGAAGTTTCACACCATTTGTTCTGCTAAATTAAAACAGCAGAAAAAAAGAAGCTCTCGGCTCTTAAACACAAAGTTCTCCAGCAACAACTTATTCATCACTTTCCTCCTCATTGGTTTATAGAGGCGAAACGTTTGTCCATGGAAGAGGACCCGCCCTCTCTGGAGGTATAAAGGTCTTTTTTTTCCTAAACTCACATTAAGAAATATTTTTATATTCAGCTGATTGTTCGCCGGGAAAAGAAACATAGTTAAGACTATTAGACTTGATTTATTCAATGACATATTCGTTACTTTTACATTACATTTTTACATTTTTACTGTAACGCACTTTTCACCGGGATCCCTGATAAAAGTCTTCAAAGACTTCAGTATGTTCAAAACAGTGCTGCAAGGATCCTGATGAGAGTTCGTAAACACGAACACATCACCCCTGT